>JAGDQP010017902.1:21567-37603 GCA_022664845.1 Lepisma saccharinum | reverse complement strand
GGGAAGGGGAAATTCCAGGACTTTCGAGCGCTCGAAAAAGTTTCGAGGCTCGATTCTGTTTCGAGCGCTCGAATCCAGGATTTCAAGCAAAAGTGTTCGAACAAATCTGTTCGAGCAGATTTTGTTCGATCATACTCTGCTCGCTCGAAAACGTATTTTTGTGTTTCGAGCGCTCGAAATCCGCTCGTTGCACACCTCTAATGTTAAGGCGTAGTTTAGTACAGTATGATGATAACCATGGTTAGATATGGATGGCTCATCGTCTTCTTATCGTACCCCATGTCTTGTTATCGTGGGGAACATAGATTTAAAACGTAAATATTCTGGTACCTACATAATGTAGCTACTTCAAATTTTCACTTAATATAACCTTGCATGGTACGGTACATTTTACTCATAAATCCATCTGACGAAGATCGATATTTTGGGTACACCACAGTACCCCAGAATCCTACACAGGTAAGCACTGAAACGACCCTGAGCAATACTTTTATCTATTATATTGGTATCCGTAGGTAGTTTCCGGATTCCTTTCCGTTCTGTACCGAAACCCCGCAAGTCCACTTTTCATGGGGTCACACTAGTTTTTAAGGCGTATCTCGATAACCACTTGGTGTATCATGTTCGGGTTTTCACTGAACATCTCAGTTGAATGCTCTCTGTGTTTAATGCTTGAAAAAATGTGAGTTATATAGAGAAATGAGAACAGGAAGTACCCCTTGGTATCCGAGAAACCCACAGATCCACCCGTTAATTTTTATCGAAAATTTTCAATTGGCATGCCTAATAACCACTATATAAAATATCAAAGAACCCTTTAGGTATAATAATTAGAAACTTAATACTTAATATCACTGCTTTCGTTTTAAGTGTCTACTGCAAATAGCATTCTACAGTATTTTGTTCTCTTGATTTGTAGTTTTCTAAAGTCGATGTACCAAAATCACACCAAATACCTTCAAGATAGAGGAAGAAAAACGGAAATATATGACGAGAAAGGTAAAACATGCATTAAGGCGCAACGAAATAAAACGAATCTAAGATTTGCTGATGGTGCAGAACCATCTATCATCGTATCCCAAAGTAACTGGAAAGGTATCATTTGGTATTCTAACCTAATGTTTTACACATTAACTTCGCCAGCAACCTCAATTCGTTTCGAAAATAATTATTATAATAATTGAACACATTTGTTCATCGTTTGTGGATGCTTCCTTAAACATTTTTGCACGATAAGAAACCGAAACAATGCGATATTATATTGAGACTGGTGAAACGAAATTTGATTCCCCTCCAAAACATTACTGGTATCAAAACGTTTTAGCTGCAATCCTTTATACGCGTTCGTGCATACATTATATTTGTGTTGATGTAGAATTCATATCAACAAAAAGTTAAACTTTAAGTTAAGGGGGTTGCAAAGATGGTAGTTCTTCCAGTTTTCCAAATTGATTTTTTCTCAAATTTGAATTTATTTTCGTATGCTTTTCACAAGCATTCTTTAGAAACATGTTTGTGCAAATACGAAAAAAAATGAGAACGCTAGAGAGGAATAGTAGTTCTTAATTTTGACAGTGGATGTCCGGCTTACGGTATGCTAGGAGGGACTCACGATCATCCTAGAGGGGTTCAGGCTCCCTGCCCCTATAGTTACGGACCTGATGTAGACTCACATAAAAGCTTGTGTCTGTTAAGCATATTAACATAGGTTTAAATCCTCACTTCAGCTAAGAATCGCCACGCATTTCGTCGCTCTACAGCAGGGTTTCGAAACATGGTTGTCGCACAATGCGGCCGATTCCATAAAAGCTGACCAAAAATCAAAAACGCAAGTGAATGATCACAAAATCTGTAGTCGGGGCTTTTTGGATCGCTGATTACGAATCTGAAGTCAGAGTTGCAAAATGTAACCCCCTATTGACAACCCATATTCGTGAAACAGCCTGTATATCATGTCACAATCACGATGAATATCATGTCCATGGTTTTTTGGGTCCCTGATTACGAATTTGAAGTCAAGAGTTGCAACATTGAACCAACTTAACAACATTTTAGTGTATACTTAAATGATAATTGTTTTTAATGAAATATGATGATGTTTTTTTAATAAATGATTCCTGATTGGATTTTGGGCGGCCATTTTGAATCCATGATGGCGACGTTTTCAACATATTGTAATATTTACCAAAACTACTCGTGGTGATACACCTTTATGACAAATTTCGTTTCTCTAGCTAAAACGGTGTGGAAAATAGATTTTCGGATCCGTCATTTTGGATTTAAAATGGCGTCTTTCGAAACATTTTGTAATAGTTTCTTAACCTACTAGTCATCATGTACGTTCATATCTAATTTGGTGCTTCTAGCTCTAGCGGGTTAGGCTCTGCTCTCTATACAATAATAAGTTTGCCGGCCACTTGGGATCCAAGATGGCGACTTTTTCAACATGTTGTAATACTTTCTTAAACTACTCGTGATAATACATTGTGCCAAATTTCATAGCTCTAGCTCAAACGGTGTGGAAAATGGATTTTGGGGTCCGCCATTTTGCAAGGATTGAGTAAGAAACTTTGGGCAGAATTTTTTGGTTCTATATTGAAGAAAATACATTTGACTATAACTAAGAATAAATCTGACAGCGGAGCAACATAACTTTTTCATAATAACATATCGTATTTTACAGATTTCAATAAATAAAAATCAATAACAATTATTGTTTCACTAATAATTTATATTTGATAAATTATTATTTCGTAACTTTTATTTATATATTCTACGTACTTTCAGACGTTGATTCCATTTTATTTGATTATGATCTGCTTCAATCTAAAGTTCTTATACAACTTTCAACACGTGCGTTGTTTACTGCCTCAGTAACACAATTGATTCCAATCGAACAAAGGTAGCTTTGCGACTCCTATTCTGGGACAGGTAAAAGGAAATAAACACTTTCATAAGTAATTTCTGATCATTACAGATGTACTATAACCAACCGAACATGAAAAAAATCCCTAACTAGTTACTTTTTGGGGGACTTTTGGCCAGCTTTTTTGGAATCGGCCGCACTGTGGGTCGCGACCATCAGGGAATCGCAGGTTGTGTGAAAGGCGTTCGCGAGGTTTGTGTGTGTATGTGTTAAATAGCCTCCTGAAGGCTTCAACATGCATAAAGTGAAACGGAACTGCTTATTATAAACAAAAAAGGTACTTTTGGGGGGCCGTTGCCCAGGAAACATGATAAAAGGGGGTCGCGGCATGGGAAAGATTGAGAAACTAGAGACACTGACTGGCATAACTGAAATTTCTGGTTTTGAAGAGAGCAGTTTAAATTTTTCGAGAACACATAACAAACAGTGTTTTCTGTTCCAAAATAACAAGCTCTATGTTGATAACCAACACCAAAGCTGATACAGGTTGTTTGAAAACTAACTGTCCTAAATTTAAAACTAATTTTCTTTCCCCAAAACAAGAACAGGGGCTTTGGATAAATAATAACTATGACGTTTCGGAGCTAGAGGCATTAAAATATGGAACAGAAAACTATAAGTGCTTCGTAAATCCTTGATAGAAACTTATTTCTTGATTTTCTGTAAGAAATTCACATTTAAATGCATAACCACTACTTTTGAATACCCTGTACATAGACAAGGTGAATCACATAGTGGTGTTAACTTAAATTAATAAATAGGTGTGGTCACTGGTTCAATTCCTTGCCAGTGTACTGAAGGAACTAAAAAACAAAATGAAGATTCTGTCCTCAGAAACTCATCAGCTCATTTAAGACATTAATATAATCATTCATTTAATCAATCTTATTTATTGATTTAAGCTTACCAAGATAAGCTTCGTGTAAGCTTTTACATTTGACATGGCAAGTTTTCAACAAATTTTGAATCAAAGTTACTCTGTTATTGGGACTGGCGAAAGATAACAGAGTTATTCATAACTAGCCAATTTTAGCCCCCCCAAATGGCGCTCTTTTAAATTCAGTTTTCTTTGTCGATAACGCAGGGTATAGCGCCTAAACCAAATCAGATAAACTGATTTCAGATTTGAGTTAAACGGTCAGTTCATTCACCTCTTTTAAATCTGGTTGATCTAAAGCTGGCAGGTCCTTTTTTCATATGATTTGCTTTTTTCCTTTTGAGATTGCATTGTAACGCTTCAATAAAAGCAGAGGTAAAGAAATTTATTTCAGATTTGGGATCTCCATGTAATCGAAAGTTTCTAATTTATCTACTCTAAAATTGGCAGGTACATTACATTTGTATACGCTTTTTGTTATGTTGTAATGAGTCCGCTCTGAGTTACTACTAAAGACATATTAGTGTTTGTTTTGTTTGACTTGCGTAAGATAAAAAAACCGACGCTAAGAGAAAAAATGATGTTAGTAGAACAAACTTGTCGTTGTGGCTATTTTAAATCAATTCCACAAAAGACCTTGAACTTAAAAATAACCGTTAAAGATATCCGCTTCTCTTTCAATATACAGTATATCACGACCTAAAACTTCCTTTTTCTTTTTCGTTACTGCAATATTTTTTTGTACCTAAAATATTCTTGACTGTAGAAGACATGCACGCCACAACAGCAATTAAGTTGGGTTTGCTTTGCTTGTTAATGGCAGGTGTGCGTGTAAATGCGAAATAGGTTTCTTTTGCATGCAATATGTGAAACTTGACCCCACGCCATTAAAATCACTTGAATAGGCCATGAATGACTAAGCATTCTAGTTTATGGAAACATGAACAACCCATATCAAGAAACTTCACTATGTTGACATGTCGTGCTATGAGCCATCTAGAATACAGATTTATATTAGTAACAGAGAAATAGTTTAAAAAGCAGATTCGCATAAAATTTATTTTATTCTATAATAAATATACGAAATATTAAATAGTATATTACGCTTATGTTTCGTTGTTAAAACGCATAAATTACAGGTTTTAAATATATGAGTTTCAAAATATGTATGTTCGTGTTTATTTTAATATTTTAAGTCGTAAGAAAATATTACAATGTTGTGAGTAAGCTTCTGTTTTATTGAAATAGTTTTATCAATGTTAGCAAAGAAAATACGCGATTTATTCTTTTACAATGCATAAATTATACTGCTTACTACAAATGAATTAAACCTTTTTTAAAACATAATTTTCCTATGCTTGTACGTTTTTTTTTATAATAATTGTAATATGTATTTACCTGGTCTAATAAACTGACCTGCTTGTTGTATCTAAATATTACAATTTATTTCGTGTATCTCTTAAATATATTGTGTATTTTTTTTTGTTCCCTACTTTTACTGTGATTTCGCAGCACAAATATAATAAAATAATAGCAAATAATTTGTTTTCAAGTTGATGAGAAAATAAGCTGTTTTCAATTTTTTTTAAATATTTAATTTGTATGGAAAAGGTGATATTTATTGCATTTCTAGTTCCATATTTGGACGCTGAAATTTGATTATAGTTTGAGAAGAATGCCCCAAGGGTAAATAGTAGATTTAGTGTTTAAGTTAGGTATTCTCTTCAAAGAATAAACATGAATACACATCGGTGTTCAATCCACAAATCCTGTGTCAATGTGCAATAGAGTCTATTTAACCCTTTCAGTGCGATATTCGACTTTAGTTGAAACCAAGATTTTTTTTCCTTTGTTACGGAGTTCGACTGTAGTCCACCTTACTGAATTTTTATCGTACTTTGCTGCGATAAACTAATTGATTGACCTGTACAAGCGTTGTGCAGTGTTTTCACTGTGAAGAATTGCCGCATTCACCGCCATTTTTGTCAGAGAAATAAAAAATTCTCGCCCCTTTTAGACTTTTTTTGTTGTTGTTGTTCTTCTTCTTGTACATATTGGGCACGATTGGTACAAGTTCCCATGCGCTTTGCAACGAGGTCTAATTCATATCGTTACGATAAATAGAACCAGGGTCGTGAACTTGCAGGTCAATTTCTGTATTCAGAACAAAGTTGCACAAGTACTATTAAAGGTTATTCATTTTTTCTCGCTTTGTATTGCACCGATGTTCCTTATTCTTGGATATGTTTCACATTAATGTACAAGTTATACGTTGGCGGGGCCTTGTCCCCGTATGATAAGTGAAAGGGTTGCCAACTTCCCACGTTTTGATAAAAAAATTCCTTTTTTATTCATTTTTGTTCTTCCCTTGTTTTTCTTCTATATATTGGGAACGATAAACATAAATGTTACTTCGCTAGCTAGAATGTGTGTTTTATAAGCTTTTCAAAGAGGTATAACTCATCTTGCTATGGCAATTAGCACCATGACTAGAGCTGTGAAAGTAAAGGTGTATGATTTTCTTAAAAACCTTGGCGTACGTCTAGAAGTTAAAATTAGGATGGCAACACTGAGAAATGGATTGCTTGTGGTGGTGGTGGTGGGGGGGATGCTAACCCCAGAGTTGTTTTTCAAGGGTGACAAGGCATATACAAACCAGGTATGGAGAAAATACGTTGAACTAATATTTCCACCCAAAAACTTCACTCTTCTAGACATCGCCCAATTAATATATTTCGCAGTGAAAAGGGTTAATTCCGTTTGTAGGATGAAAATATAAATTGCACCCGATGTCTACCAATGACGAACCATGATCGGTTTACCTTGTTCAGGAATCTTAGTGCCGAATAAGCCTAGGTTTTGAGGCAGATCACTAATTAAACATAATTATACTGACCTTATTTGTAGTATTTTTAGGGTATATTTAAACAACTCTTGACATTGTTTTAGCCCTCTGAATGGTATATGTTAGTGTCGAAGACTCCAAGAAGATAATCATTTGTCTAGTTAATGCTAATAAGTTTTTATCATAGCATTGATTTCTTCCTGTGACTTACATATAGGGTAACGCGGAGCTGTTTAGATAAGTGGGATCGATATTCGTAAGAAAAAAATCAGGTTCAAACCGTCCTGAGATGCGAGATTTCTCCTCAATTGTACTTTAGTCAATAGAGTGAAGACTAAAAAAAGAAAATTTCGCAAATCATGATCATATCCGGGCTACCCTACACTGTAAAAAATTACATTTCCTGTACACGTTTTTGAACACTACTTCTTTGAAAACATTTGTTTTAGTTTTTAGTTCAAGAAGCGCAATAATTGTATAAAAGGTAAGAGTTTATGACGTCATTCTAAAGTGAAACTTTGTACACTTTAAGCACACTTTTCCTTGAAGATCGCTTTTAATACGCTTTGTGTGTATATTGTGTTCAAAATATGTCCTGAGAACATCACGCTTAAATATTGCGCTTGAAAGTTTTCTTCAATATTTAGTGAGAAGGCCTCGTATGTGTTGAGTGTGAGGCATCAGAAGTATCTCTCTCGACTAAATGATCTTTTAGTTACAAAGATGAAATCAATGTTACAATTATTTGAAAGGTATGCTAACATTTCAGGAATTACTTTTTTTTTTCAGCAAGCGAAAATTGTATTTATTAAGGGACGTAGAAGTAAAGTGAAATTTCGTTGTCTCCGCGTGCATGCGCAACGACAAAATTTAAAATTTTAGCAAAGCAAATAAACATGTCTATTCTATATTAGAAATTGCGGCGCTCTCACAGCGTAGCTAAGGAAGGAAAAAAATCTTCATCGCGATAAAGGTTTTTGAGGAGCTTATGTTGTTGGATGTCTTTCATTCATAGCTAATAATCTCTCATTTGAAAAGGGTGGGGGTTGAATTTAAGGATAATCTAAAGTAACGATCTCCAACAAAAGATGGCAGCACTATCTCCGTATTTGTCTAATGTATTTTCACTGTTACATGAAATTTTACTGTTGCTTCTACAAATTCAAGCCCAGAGAGTTCAAACTTTCATGGAAGAAAGTTCTTAACCAATCCAAGAGCATGATTGATGCCGATTTTTAACTTTAACGATATAAAATACTAATTATGTAATTTTTCTGACTAATTGGGATTAAGCCGAAAATGTTTCGAGTCAGAATTAAGTTATGATTTATGTATCAAAGGTTATATAACCAAGCTGTTGATTGTGTGAAGCTAGGTAAAAGACTGGTTACCTTGAGTGGGAAAGAATAAGATATAAGAATATAAACAATTTCTTATAAATTAAATTGCTTCACGCAACATTACCAGGTTTATATTTCGACACTTCACGAATCTGCTAGAGTAGCTCTACGTTACCTTAGACCGGATTTATAAACTGGGTGTCGCCTCACCCGTCGTGTACAAGCCCGGGTTCCCACAAGTAGGCACTTCAGTTGTGTATGACGTCATTCGGAAGAAGGACTACACGGCTTGATCGTTGCAGTAAAACTCGCAAGTAAGATTAAATAGCCGGATACTAAATATTGAACTTAACGAGTGTATATACAGAATAAGTGTATATAACAGTTTGTAATAGAATAAAACAAAATTAACTTGCATGTAATAACTGATACAGAAAAACAACATTTATTCTGTCAAAGAAACTATCAAAATATGAATTTTTACATAAATTATACATTTAATTCTTCGCAACATATTTGCCTGTATTTGTTTCGCATTTGCCCGAAGAAATAATTCACTGCAATGACATTTTCCAAACTGTTCATTTTTTAAAAGAACAATAACAAATAAATCATATTATTATTATAGTCCAAGGAGAAGAGATATGACATTGAAGACAGATTGACAAGATAATCGTTTAAGTTCATTGTCGAAACGTTGACTGTAGAAAAATAATAGGAATGATCACAGGAGGATAAAAATGTTAGCAATAAGATATGTAGTAATCTGAATCGCATGCGTTGTGAGAACGCTGAGGTGAGCTGGAGTTACAGCTATCATCACTTACCGATGCGTAACTTGAACAATCACCGTCAGAGGCGCAGTTGTCGCTGTAGCATTGTAGTCTCTTGACATCTCTTTGGACTTGGTTTCACTTTTCGATATATTCGCTTCTTTCGTTTCGGGCAACACGGCTCAATGTCATCACTTACAGGTCGTCGTCAGCGTCAGCGTCGCTGGTACTACCATTGTCGCTGCTGTTTCTTTATCCTCGATCCGACTCCTTTTCACTCTCCGTTGTCTTTTACAGTTCGATGGGTGTCTGCTGTCTTTCCACGCTTCAAAACAAACTTTCAACGTTTTCCGGGTACAATCTTTCCTACATTTACCAAAGCACTAATTATAACATCTAGGGTGATGTACACTCTCTCTACCACTCTCATTTGGTAGTCTTGTCGTAGACAATTGGCGATTGTGGTTCTGGAGTTTCCTTCATCACCATGTTTTCTAATCATTGTCAAGATATATTTTTCAAGACGGTTTTACATATCATCACCGCCATCACCCAGAGTCTCTTGATTGACAATGAAAAGGTTCTATCTCTTGCCAGTTTGATGTGTTGTCCTTTTCTTCTTGCAATCTACACAAGCTACAACCACAAACTTCGGCCTTGACTTATCCGGTCGAGAATAGTCGCCACGCTTCTTCAGAATGTTCTGCTTGACAAGCTTCTCCAGTGCTTGAGAAATTTCGTGTTTGGTGGATTTTGACTCAGTTGGCTGATTTGTTTTCAGATATTCACTGATCTCATCTTTGGTGGCTCCTCTGTGTGGCAAGTTGCGAAGTTCTGTCACAATTCATTGCTTGAAAACATGCTCATTAACATTAAGGGTGTTCATTTTGATTGCCTTTCAATGTTTAATTTCATCAGAAAAATTTTGAGTGACTGTAATTTCATCCTAAATTCAGTCTGTACTAGCATTTTTCTTAGCAACCAACTGGTAATTGTTGTTCAACGCATCATATTTTTAGTTATGATAATACAAATGCAAATACTTTAAAGAAGTTTAATTGTTGCAATCATTGTTGGATCTCATGGAATTATACAACAGCAGCACGTATGCCAGTTAGTACCTTTAGTCTCCTTAAAAGCGTAGAACGGGCTTTGCTAGAATTTTAGGAACATACACGCTTTGTCTATCCGTAAAAACTTTGGTAAACTTTATTTTTATATGGGCCAGTTTAGTAACTTTGGACTTCGGCCCGTCACGATTTGCCTTTAGCTGTTAAGTGTTAAAATCCACACCCATGCCCCGGCCGGGACTCGAACCCGGGACCGTTGAGTCGATAGCGTACCGCCGCAGACCGCTCGACCACCCGGCCGGCTTGTCTATCCGTGTCAAGAAATGTATCTCATGAAACATAAGGTGTAGTGACGTGGTAGATGTGCCGTCAGAAAGGTCTTGGATAGACGATCTCAGAGCCACCTGAACCGTCTTAATAGGTGTAGTGCGTCCCGAGATAGCGAGGGTGTTCAAGCTTTGATTTTCAATGTAACACAGTCTATAAGGAAAACTGATGGGAAAGACCTGCTGATTTCGCCATGCGTAGTTGAAAGTAGCTACATTACTGCGCTCTGAAGAAGCCCTCAGAGTTTTAGAGATTGTTTGTAGAATTACTTGTTTATAAGATTAGTACGATAAAAGAAACGGTTTCTAAACATATTTCTCTCCTAACCTACAAACAGCATTTCGTTCGTGATACACACACACGTTACCTTACCATTAAAAATGTATAATACGTCATACTGTTCGTATAGCTAGGACAGTTTCAGAAAGAAGGAGGGCATTTATGTTTAGAAAATAGAAGGGGTTGGTGCTGACAGTATTTTTCTCAAACCCATTCAGTCTCTTGCATTGATAGATGACGAAATTTGTAGTCTAGTTTGGAAAGGAAATTGTTTCTCTTTGCATCGAAATGATCCAAATATATATATTTGTTGTGCATTTATAGTATCTTTCGCGCACAGATTCGTTCACGCATCGAAATTTGAGAATAACTGACCTTTGTTCCTCCGATTATTTTGCTAATGCTGTAAATTATATTCTGTATCTGTCTTGTTATTTGACTCCTTCTCTGAATATTTCTGCAAGCTGATAGGTCTCTGATTTCCATGCAGTAATAACGGTAATAGCCATGGAAATATTTTCCTGGATTTGTTTCCAGGGACGTTGTTAAAAATTATTAAGAATGATAGAAGACAAACAGTTTGCCGCACTAATAAAAAATCTCAATTCCACTGTTACTGCATTCGCTTTAGAAATTCTTGAAAATTAATATTGGAAACCCCCAGTTTATGGAGACTGCAAACTTTACATTTGCAAGAGAATCCTTTGCTTGTAACTTACTTTCTTTTCCCATTTTAGGGAAAGAATGGAAACGTTATTGACCTGCTATGCGAAATTTTTGTTCAACGAAGGTTGTCACCAAGGATTTACTTGTACCCACCTAAAATTTATGGAATACGCAGTTATATGTGATAGTAAAGGAAAGGCTTCGTTACAATAAGCGAAGCGTATACCCACCTAAAAATTTAGGATGATATCGTTGTTTGTTACGTAGAGACAAACTAGAGACTTGTATATGAATTTAAGTAGCTTCCATCATTCGTGATACTGGGTCCATGGCGATGTTGGAAGCCTCGTTAATTAATACACAATGTAAACCAAAATATTACAATAGAAACAACTAATCACAACTCCTGTACAAATATCGGCCTGAGGTTTAAAGGCCATAAATATAATTCAGATCCTGTACAAATATAAATTATAAATAAAAACAATAATAGCAACTTTGTCTAGTTATAAATAATGGTTTGTAATTGTTTTTAATATATATTTTACTTTACGTCACTTTGAAGAAAACAAGACATTACATTTTTTTTCTATGTCGTTAGTTGGCAACACTGATGCTATTCCCTTGGCGACGCGTTATGAGGCGAGTAAGTGAAGCGGTGCCTCCGTGGATGGGTCGTCTCGAAAGGACCAGGGGATTCCCCCGAGAGAAAGGGAGAGACAGAGACTGAATAACAGCGTTAAGCTTCCTTTAGATCTACGGTTTCTCACTGGGTGGCGATCGGAAGAGAGAGGATAATAATAATAATAATAATAATAACAAAATTGTGACAGTGTACTAGTGACGGCTAGTAGGGATTTTCTCTGTCGGAGGGAAAAATCGAAATTGGGTATGAAAATAAGATTTTTTTTTCCCCCGACATATAAATTTCCCTGCCAGAACTGGAAAATAATTCTTTACATTATATTTATAGGGATTCTCAACACGGACAACGTTTAACATTAGGTATATGGAGTATACACAAACATACGCAAATTGTGATGGCAATGACCGCTATCCTGAGTAAAAAGCAGCCATCTTTGAACACACAATAGGATATTGCACAGTTATGGATAACCGAGAATAACACACGCCAATACTTGGAACAGTGAGAAATCAGAGCATTGCACCACCATGCATCAGTATATTTCGTCATTCAGAGGACAATATGAAAAGGCCGCCGTACAATACCAAGTTCTCTCTTCAGCTCTCGACGCCCAGATTCAACGCGACGATGATTGACTTGATTTCGATTTGGAGTCGAAGTCAGCACTCTGCAGAACATCATCAATGTCAGTGAACAGAGAAAACAAATTTTATTTGTTTGTCAATTTATTTATTATTTATTACAGAAGGTTTCAGATACAGCATAATTTTCCATACGTCACAGGTAAGTTCCCTTGGTCATTTCAGTATTTGCGGTGTGCTTTTAGTGAAAATTGATAGCGACTTTCTACGTGTAAATTCAAGCGATTCTTCGGATTCTACGTTAACAATTAAAACCAAAATAACTGCATAATAGAATATGAGGTCGATGCCAGACACCTAGCGGATGAATTCAAAATCACGTTCTCCTGTACAAAAACCAATTAGTTTTAGCGCAGACAGAAATGGGGAAGCGTGATAAGTCTATCTATTCTAAGGTATATGATGCTATTAAGGAAGATAAACAAACCATGCTGAGACAAATAGAAATGAACAAGGTCGGAATGAATGGAGAGGACCTCCAAGCTCCTTGCCTTCAATGACTTTGATCAATTATTAAGGCCCACGATCATCGCGATGTATCAGCCGGTCTCTAATTCAGATGGCACCAGTCACTGTCATTGGTTTCTGATAACGTAATGCTCCACACTGTTGCCACATGAAATAAATAAACGCATGTACTTGTAGTAACGCATCAAAGGTTTAACTCTTGATCATAGCAAAACACGTTACAAGATTTTGCATTGTTCCTGATTATAAAAAAAAGAAGAAGAAAAGAAATACAACTGGGATTGAGGATAATGTGTACATGATAAAATTTGCAATACTGCAGACACGTAGTTTCAAGGCCACGTGGCTTCTAGGTGGTGGAGGGCCGGGAATAATACCGCGGCAACTATAGAATTAAACAAAAATGTTTCGATCTGCAGTCTGTGGCAGATAAATGCCTAATAAAATGATAAATTTCAAATTGTTTCTTTTTAAGGAAGATAGAGATATGGAGTGGAGTAAAATTATACACGAACATTGATTTGAAATGAATGCTTCACAATATTAAATTGCTGGTTTTGATTAGCACTGGAAATAATTAGTTGAAAGTCAAAGGATTTCAATGAATAACATAAAGGCATGCACAGAACAGTTTCCTCTGCAGCTAAAGAGAAAGAAAGACGGAGAGAGTGAGAGAGAGAGAAACATGGAGAAGAGAGGAAATTACGGAGCACCAAATGAACTGTGCCAGGAGTTGAAAGTTCACCTCCTCTTGTGAGGGCGCAAGAGAGGTCTCTTTTCGCAGCCCTTATTACACCCTCAGGAACATCCATCAGCGGCGACACCCTTCTCTCTGTCTCCTTCCTTTTCCCGCCATCGCTTCCGACTCAGCTTTAGAACTTTTCCCCGTGACATCGAGTTTCAGGAAAGCCGAAGAGATTTCAGTGCAAAGAATGTCAAATACGATGGGAACTCGCTCACTTCAGTCCTCTGGAAAGGTAATCATCCTAAACTTACCTTTCGTACCTACCATAGCAGAGAGACTTTACTGATTTCAATCAACCTATCTCTCTCTCTCTTTCTCTCTCTTTATGCGTATGTATGTGTGTGTTTCTGAATGAGTGTGTCCCACTAAATAAATCTGCACCCTTTTAAAATTGTATAAGCTGAGCCAACATAGAGGTTAAGCATCTCTGATGGTAAGAAGTTCCTCCATTACTTAAAATGTGGACACGAATTACACAAATTTATGACTATCCTGGAAGTTAGGCAGGACTTCATACGATGAATATTTGAAGAATTACTGTCTTGAGATACGAAGTGAGAAGCCTTCAAGGAGGATGAGAGTGAAAGATCAGCGGTGTTATCAACTTGTAACGAAACACGACATTTATTTTATATGATGATGATGTGTGTTCTGCCCGAAGACCGTTCCTGATTCCAAGATCCCTGGGCAAAGAGAATCAATGGTCGTTCGTTATTGCCTTCCACCGGATGGCGTCATTCCTACGGTTTAACGTGGGTTCCTACGCACCCCACCAGGAATCGAACCCGGGGCCCCTTGATTACAAGTCAGTGAGCGTTACCATACAACCATTTTACATAAGCTACAAAATCACCCTAGTAACCTTCGATTTATAAATTCCTAATGTCACTTTTGTCCTGTATTCACATCTTGTTTTCAGAATCTTAAGTACTATTTTAATTCCTGTAAAAGCGTAATTAAGATATTGACGATAGATGGACACAAACTGTCTTCTATAGAAAAAACAAATTATCGATCATCAGTGTTATTGTTTTAGCATGATTTTCATTACTTTTTTGAAGTGCATTATTATCTAACAGTTTCAATACAGGTAAAATGATTAATTTAACGTTCGTTTTTGTTATTATGTAGATAAACTTAAACATTCAGAATTAGTATCAACAAACCTCGTCTTATAAGTTAGTGTACCCATATTTATGGCAAGTGTGATTTGCATCATAAAATGGGTATATTAAATGGTTTTTGTTTCCTATAATGATTAACATGGAAGAATTTCTATGTGACAGCTTCCTGACTACGTATACTGATATATCATTTACTTACTAATTTCTGCCAAATTAGATAAGTCAAACCATATTTATGCATGAAACCAGATGTTTAATCTTTATCCGAAACGCGTTAAACGATCGTAGAAGGTAAAGATATCCCTTAGGTTAGTTTATATTGAAGAGTGTTTAATAAAATTAGTTCCAGGTGTAAAATACTATATCCTTCCCATCTCGTTCTGTACTGAAATTTTGATTCTCTGAGAATTAACCGTCTAGTGATCAAACTACTTATAATAATTTAGTTATTTTCAAAATTAATAAGTGATCAAAGATTCTTTTGACTATTTTGTAGCGATAACATGGAATTCGATTCCAACTGACATTAAATTATGATCAAATGCAAAAAAAAAAGTTTTCCAAACAGCTCCATACTCTTTGCTATGGTTATGAGGTATCGTACTCTCTACTCCCTTGTACTTCATTGAGCGGCTGTAGCTCAGTTGGTAGAGCGTTGGCTTAGCAATCTATGGTAGTCATAAAAATGCCAGCATCCGTCAATCCTGACTGAGGTTTTCTCTCAGTTATACGAGTAAAATACGTGAATGTTACCTTGGCCGACCTTCTTTTAACATTCTTTCCCCAACCCTATCTCAGCATGAGCCTGAAAAGCCTAATAAATTGCATTCAATTAAATTACCTACTTTAAACTAGTTTTTTATTGTGCACTTTGTTTTTTTTTAAATTTCTATTTGTATTGTATCGTTTAGATATGAATGGCTCAGGCCAAAATGAAGGAGGGGAAGGAATGTAGGCCTGTTTGCAACATGCGTCCCAACCCTCATCAGTATATACGGATTGACAACAAAAATCCCGCAACTTCGGGACCTAAGGACAGCCGGATTTTCGAAACTTCCGAAAATTTTATGTATGCTATATACGAGGTGTGTTAAAAAAGTATCGAACCTTTAGTTGGCAAAAATATATTTATTGATTTGAAAATCCGAAACACCAATACCCTTCAAAGTAGTCTCCTTGGTAATACTCACACTTCTCCCAGCGCTCCAGCCATTGTTGTAAACACGTCTGGAACGCAGTTTTTGGAATTGTGAGCAACCGTTCCGTTGCATTTCGCATGATGTCTTCTCTTGACTCAAATCGGGTCCCT
>JAGDQP010017901.1:5700-37611 GCA_022664845.1 Lepisma saccharinum | reverse complement strand
ATTGTTTTATTTCGAATAAAGGTACATAATATAATGAACTGAAAATAGGATGTAAAATAATATAGCTGTAAATTTAAAATATGTCCCGGATTTTTTAAAAAAACGATATGGTCAACCTAGGCTAATAGCATATTTATTTGTTTCCAGAGCAGGATGAAAATGGAAACAAAACTTTTACAAAATTGGTAATATTTTGTCTTTTGTTTGAAATAACAAAATTTTGAAAACGTACACATTTTGTGAAACATTATTCTAAAATTATGATATTGAACACTTTTGTTTTTTAATTTCCACAGGAATTTTATATCGATTACTTGTTTTCATCAGTATATTCTCTTTCAAATATGTCATAGTCACTATTACGATCGCTATTATATGAATAAAGGAAGAAAGGTATTGTAACGAAGATCTTGTGTTAGCATCTCTCATTGCGTCTGGAGCAACAAGTACCGAGCGCACTCTTGTCACAGTTTCTTCACTTACTATGATACACATCTGCGAAAATGTTGCTAGAAGGTGCTTTACTTATAGTATAGATTTCGTATTCAAAGTACGAAAAATGACACACTTTGTGCGATTACTTCAAATTAAGCACGTTTCGAAATATCCTTAAAGGAACATATTTCTTACTTTGATTTTAATAAATAACCTCACAAATCTTGTCTCATTATTTTAGTGGGTGGGTAGATGGAATATAATATCATTCATGCATTTAACCTGTTTAGTAATACATTTTCATAAGTGTTGAAATAGATGGCACCATGACTCAGGGGAGAATCCAGGATTTTGGTGAGCGGGGGTCGCAAGTGAAATCAATCAGGGATATTTTCTATATTTTTCCGCTTTGTGAATTGTTTAAGTATAAATTTATCATATATTGCCAAGTGTTATCATGGAATATGACAACAGTGTCCCCCAAAATTTATATTTATAAATAAATTAGAGTTGTCAGAAATCAAATCGAAGCTTTATCTGAGATAAATTGTTGAAATAATGCTGAAAACAATAACGTATTTTCCGCTAAAGAAGGGAGTGTGCGCCCCCTCTCTGGATTCGCCACTGCCAAGATTTCAGCCTCATATACAAAATATGTTTAAGACCTTTTAATTAATCGGAGTGGTTCCACTTAACATCAGTCCAACCTTTTGCTCAAATATTAAATAGGGTAAAGTTCGTGAAACATTATTTTGTATTCAAATACTTGCTATTACAGTCGATGAGAACCGAAAAGCAGGGGAAAGCACTAATCACGTAATGATTCTGCAAGAAAACATAACTTCATTCGTGTATAATTAGAAAAAAAAACGTACTCATAATTACGTAACCACATCCTATAGTGTCTCGATATGTTTAATGAACACAAAAATGCCGAGGTGATTAATCAAACTTTTGGCCCATAGATGTGCCAATAGCTCTAACTAGATTTTTTTTATACTATGAATGAAAATAATACTATTAGATTATTCGTTTACTCGGATATTCTTCTACTATTATACCGTTACAAGAAACAATTCACTCTGGTACATTTTTTTTAGTCATTTTACTTTTGTTATTCCCCTTTATCAAGCGTGCAGTACAGAGTTACTGATCATAAGATTTTATTAATTCTCTTGATGTGGTTAAATTAGTGAGTGTGCTTAAATTCGTTCGAAGTTAGTTTTCTAAAGTTCCCACAAACTTTATAAATTCTAATGTAAAGTTGTAAATTCCTCGGAATAACTACTGAAAATGCTGTACACGTTATTATCAAACGTATAGAAATCAATGAAGCGGGAAAGGTTATTTTTACATATTTTTTTTTTCTTTAGTTCACAATGTTTCGTGGTGTCATCAAATCTTGCAATGTTAATTTAACTCATTTCTCGATGTCATAGAATGATGCAATTTTGCACAGCGAAGTAAGTTGGGTGACAATACAATATTTCGTTCTTTAAAAGCATATTTTAATTTTTTTTTTTAATACAGACTTCTTTATCCTAAAATAGATACTAACCAGCATTGCTATGGGGTTTTGCTGGTTGCCGAACACTTTCGGCAGGATATTAATAAAACAGCTTTTTAAAGACATTTCTCCTTAAACAATTCGTACTAAAAAGTAAAAAAAAAATGTTTCTGCATGACTAAAAAGAAAAGCATGCGGTGCGCTCTCATATACAGTCGCTTTATAAATTCTTCAATTGGCGCGCCCAATACTTTTCTTTTTAATCATGTATAAACAAAATTATTTTTTACCTT
Organism: Lepisma saccharinum; assembly: GCA_022664845.1. Classification (NCBI taxonomy): domain Eukaryota; kingdom Metazoa; phylum Arthropoda; class Insecta; order Zygentoma; family Lepismatidae; genus Lepisma; species Lepisma saccharinum. The sequence continues at coordinate 35,376 of JAGDQP010017901.1, read as the reverse complement.
TTAGTACAAATTGTTTAAGAAAATAATATATTTAAAAACCTTTTTTTATTAATGTTTTACTTTATATCTAACGGGCTATGCTTACTTACCTGCAGTTTAAATCGAGTTCATTCTTTAGGTAAACATTATCTGAACGAAGATAATTGATTGGAAAAGTGATTTGGTTAGGGTAACCAAATGACACTTTTAAAAATAAATCCAGGACCTCTTGTTTGAAACTTACAGCTGCATTATTCTTTGTCGTAAGACCTATTCATTACGTTATGTATTTTTATGTGAATTAACCTTTAAAACCGAAACAGTGGCCTCTGAGACAATCTCGTAATTTACTTTGGTTCGTATATTTCGTGTATTGGTTGCTTTATGTTCCTTCAATAATTTTACATAGGTACTGATTATCTCAGCACTGATGTGGAGCTTGGTAATAAGAAAAATAAAAGTTCCAGTTTGATTTCGTATATCTTTCATTCTTCCTTACATTCGTGGACATGATCTTTTTTTTTTTAAGATAAGGATAACGATGAAGAATGTGACGCTCACTTTAAGTTTTAAAATAAAATTATAAGGACACAAAACTACTCTTTTCAATGGTCTTAAAACTCGATCAATATTTCTTATATTATGTAAAGTAAAATGTTATCAGCTATTCAGAAGTCAGAACAGCTCTCAGATTTCGTGATGCAGATAGCAGAGATGAAAGGAAGAAAATATGTATTTCTGGAATATTTTGCAAGTAAATTTGCAAGCCTCGGCAGATGTACACATATGCATCTATACGAGTATTAATTTTCAGATACAAGAAATTCATACATTCAAATAGAAGCATAAATTCAAATTTTAACTCCAGATGACACTCGAATCTAAAAGCACCATAAAACTATTCTCGCGCAGTTTGGATGAGCAATAAGATGAACTTACAAAAGATGAAAACTAATTTATTCATTTCTATAATGGAGGAAGAAAGTCGTTGAAAAGATAGGAGATTTATGAAGTTTATTGTTGCATGAAAACTAAAAATTTACGGAACAAATTGAATGCTCACGGTATTAAAGCAATGCATTGGGTGCAAAAAGTAATATCAATAGTAAGTTACATCACAATTCACTGTTCGAAAAAATGGAACAATTTATGATCCCGAAAACTTTTTTCCAGGACGCAGGAAATCGGAACAATCCTGGAATTACGAGACGTTTGGGCACTCTACACTTGGTAATAGATACTGAGAATTGATGATAGCTTCAACTTTATAAGAGAGTACAGTTTGTTTATTTAAAAAAAAAAAATAGGCGATGTTAAAAATTGAATGGAGCTCATATAAACGGAAATGTCTGCTGTGACCAACTGAGCTATGAATAACATAGTGAACTCGTCAATATTCTCGCTATATATTAAAGAACTTCGATGCGGAAATAAGTGATACGGAACTTATGAGGGCACATCGTGAACACAATGTGTACACAAATATTTTAAAACACTACTGTAACACCAGTTGCGCAAACAAATGTTTTAAACACTTCTGTAAAATTAGGTGTATAAAAAAATGCTTTAAAGCTAAGTACACATAAATAGGATTTTCAACACTGCTGTGAAATTAAATGCACAGAAAAATGTTTTAAAACAAACTTCAAACATTTATTGTACTTACTACTTACACCTCTTAAATTCAAAATTTATAGTTTCACCGGCTTGGACTTTTCGTAAAGTACTATCCAGGCATTCGCCTGGTGAAACTGAGGAAATCTCTAGAAAAACGTCTTTATAATTTAGACTTTTGATGATAATCACAACGTTATGGTCCAATTGATACTTACTGTTATGAATACAGCGATAAAGTGTACTTTTTCAATCACAACACACTGTTTGTTATGAGTTACTGAGACAAATGCAGTTATCTTCTCGAGCAAGGTATTGATGGAAACCACTTTGCATATCGAGAGCTCCGAACCAAAAGGAGGTAAGCAACAATTTGTACGAAGTACGATGTTGGTGTTATCACGATCATTTCTGTGTCATGCATCAACTCCCAAAAGGAATTTTCCTTCATTTACCACTGTTAGACCAGTTTTGTCATTGGCATCCTTTTACCAGTTGATAAAGGACACAACAACGATCATATTGAGATCAAAATATCAATTTCTTTCAAATTGTCATTTAACTCCTTTTGGCACACAACCCTTGAAATGATGTCTAAACGAGTGGAAGGTTTGTGGTAACTAAGAAGTCGTCAAGGCGATTAATATTTTGGTGGTTTGGACCAATATCTTATTCAACGTTCGAAATGGGAACATGAAGAAGGAGAGAATAAAAAAAAGAGTAAACGAACCGGTTAAGTCATTGGGTTCGTAGATACTGGGTAATATGGGATGAAATTAAAGTCATTATTGAGGGAAAGGAGGAAGAAGAAGTCAAATCCAAATCCTTGACACTATAGCTTAACACGCCTTCCAGGAGCTGGCGTTTAAGGCAAAAAACCTTTGATAATGATGATTTGGAGACGCGTGAGCAGTCAAGGGTTGTCAAGGGTAGACAACAACCGATTCATTATCTACAAGCAATCTCCTGTCATGACGTTCATTGCTACTCCATCATCCTCAGACAACAATATTTCCGGTACTCAAGAGTTTAACATCGGAGCAACTATTCATGACATCTTGCAACGATTCATGACATCATGAAACTCTTTCAGCGACCTTAAATTCAAAAGAATTCTCGAAAAACTCAAGAGCGGCCTGATCAAATTTAACGAAGCAGATAATACAACAAAATTCTCCACATTGTTTACAACAGCTATTGACATCCTCACCGATGTGACCTTTTAAGGGACACCTGCTGTCACCACGGCCACGTAATGGGACATCTACTGTCACCACCGCCACGTAATGGGACATCTACTGTCACCACCGCCACGTAATGGGACATCTACTGTCACCACCGCCACTTACAACCAGTTATTGCGACAGTTGCAGGGCTGAGACCTCAACTACTGTCTCATCATCACGTCAACGCAACACTTCATATGGAAGGCATGGCTACTGGGAACACAGGCGGAAACTTCATGCAACAAAACGTCACTTAGTTCTGTCTGTCAGTAGGTAATATTTAAAAAAAGTTTCCTACTTGCCTGACATCTGCAATGCTGAAACTATTCTATTAGACTTTTGTCAAAATACCCAGGTTCTGTGGTCTCAGCAGTGATGAGCATGGGGTATAGGGAGGAGAGTAGGACGTAGGGGGGTTCAAAATTGCATCTAAGGATTAAGCACAAGATCTAGGCCCACATAAAACATATTTTTTATAACAAAAATATTCCCCAATAATGGCAAATTCCAGAGAGGAGCTTAGGGGACTTGCCTTCATTAATATTTTCTAGGTCTCTAACAACAATCTATTTTAATGTGTGAAAAATGAGGCAGAATAATATATCGTTACCTCATGCACCACTAGGTGTGGGAGGCGGCTTGTGTTCCAAAAGAAACAAAAGTTCTATCCAATTCCCAAGTGAAAGCGTCTCAATTCAACACTGAGTCAAGTGTCGAAGACGAATTTGGGAGTGGGAAGGCAGCACAGGTCAAAAGTTTCCACCGTGATTGAAATTTCTCTCAAGGAATGTCTATGACGGGCTTGTAATAGTATAAATAAAGCATGCGCACTAGCTTTCTCAAGTAATTCCCTGAAGTTTACGTTGCTGAAGAACTCAGTATTTCATTCAACGATTAATGTCACGGACTTCGGATAAGAAAGGGAAAAATACGTGGGTTGGAACCTTGCTGCCTACCGTACTGACAAAGGTTGTTCAGGTTTAATTTCCTGAGGCAAATTCTGAGATTGTACTGCAGCTAAGGTCCTTGTCCTATCTTCTGTCTTCGGAGTAGTCATCACTGAAGGTTGTCAATCCTTCTACCTGTTATATTCTTAGGCCAAGTGTATATGCTTCAATCCAGAAATACAACTTTTAAGCTGTTGTTATGGAAACATCCTATAGAAGCCTATTAGAGTGTCTATGCCTATCAATCAATCCCGTAGTCTCCTGACTACAACCAAGCAGACTTTACCCCATAAGCCAGACTGCTTGTATTTCGTCAGAAATTTGTATGATTCACAATATAGCTACATAACACATACGTCACACCACACAAAGTAAGAAATCAAACTTTTAAACCAGTTTTAGACAAGCATTTGTATTGAATTGAACCACTAAACAAAAGCCTGTCATGTTTGGACAAGAAATTGAAACCAATATTTGTCCACCCAAACGTAAATTTGCGAATATGCTGCCTCGAGAAAGCTGATATCAATGAGTGATAGAATGTAAACATTGAAATGTGATGGGAGGGGGGGGGGGGGGGGGGGGGGGGGGGAGTTAGTGATCTCTCTCCCTTTCCGTAAGTAAACAAAGATTTGATTGGATAAGATGTGCATTTCCGGTTTCTCTCATATCCCACCCCACCCTACCCCTCTTCTCTCTCTCTCTCTCTTCCTCTCTTTTGCACTCCCTCCTATTTCTAAAAAGGTTAAAAGAAAACCACAGAACGCAAAGAATGAAACCTAAGAATACTGAACTTAGAGAATTAGTTCTCTCTGCCAGAAACCGTCAGCTGTACCTATTCCCACATTCAAATGTTTATTTCAATATCCTGCAACCCTTTTGAATAACGCATTAGAATTGTTACAAATACAGCACATACCATCATTATCCTGTAATTTAATTCACATGTGAACGATCTAGAAAATATAGACTTTTTTAAAAAGAGAGTGTGAAATTTCTTAGCCATTAGTGCTGTATCTGGGTTGTTGTTAAATAAATAAATTAAATAAAATAGTTTGGTTTATACTAGAACAAAACCTTATCTATATAAGGAAACTCTTCGCAAACTGGTCTCGTTACTCAAGTCCCCACCTTGTGAAAATAAATTAAATTGAACTTGTTTTTGAGGTTTAGGCAACTTTGGCTTAGATCGGTTTGTGTAAAGGAGTTTTACTTTTTGTGTAAATAAAATTATTTTTTTCACCCACCAGAGAACTGTCAGAATAGGTTTACCAAGTTTTCTTTTTTTTTCTGTTTAGATATTGGTAGCACATCTGAATTAATGACTTTATGCAAGATTTCTATTGGCTGACGGCAAAGAAGTTCGGGTTTTCATGTGTGTATATTCTGTTAAAAATTTTACTTAACCAAATAACTTTCAATTCGTTTAAACAACTTGAAACTTTTTCATGACACTCTTTCCATATACTTCCTGTTATTGCAATATCTGATAGTTTGTAGTATTTCCAACTCAACGTAAAATTATTTTGAAGCGATCTAGCTCTATTTAAGCCTCACAGAGTTTCCAATATTGCTTAAAGTAAAGGATAGAATATGCATTCATTCTACATAGGAATATGGCATAGTGCCTTAGAGGAAAAATATGTTGAGTTGGCAGCACTATAGTGATATTACAGTGATAATGTGTACAGTGAAAATTCGGTTACCCATTTTGAATAGTTTCCTGGTTACATACAGTGGTGTAGTAGTAATTATAACGTACTTCAGATTGGGTTTAGATTCGAGTCCTGCTGCGATTCTTGATGACGGAGCCTTTCACAATTCTTCCTCAGTTTCAACACTGGAATACCGTTATGATACCCAGACAAATTCTATATATTCCTCATCCCTGCCCTTGAAGGAGATCTCGTCCAGGGAAATCATCCCTGAAATTCATTGCCTCAGCTCGTAGTTATAATAGAAGTATTATTTTTATATACAGTTACTTTGGTTATTATTTTTAGTTTAGTATTAAAAGTAAGGATACAAAAAGCGGGAAAGAATTGAAACCAAAAAGTTAAATTCTGGATAGCAACTCCACAAGCAGAAATCGGTCCACCGACTTTTGCTTATGGGAAATAGGAATTCGCGAATAAAAAATTGTGCACGGGTACATAAAGGATATAAATGTACAATGATGTATGTGCAAGCGAAACGGAAATGTGATCATTGTCCTGCAAACCGAGTGAAGAAAGACATTGAAAACCTTCGAATTATGAATACTGACGAAGGTTATCTGTGCAGATCCATGTTGCAGATTCATTGTTAATAATCTCTTAATTCCTTCAACCTGAATGTGTACAATCGTCAGGGATTCCGCCAGCAATTTCAATTTTGGGGGTGTATAGTCAAACTTCAGAGGGTAGTAAGTGGAATTTGGTACGCCTTCTTTCGACTTTTGACCGTAAAAAAAAAAATAAAGTTTGGGGTGGGCTCGAGAATATGGGGATAACACCCCAACAAGGAGGGTATGTCAGAATCGCTGATAATCGGTAATGTATCTTCTCAGTTTTACTACATTCACTTACTTAACATCGATACATGTTTTGTGGTTAGTAAAGCGGTAAATGAAACAGAATGCGTCAATCAAACCTCAGTAATTACGATGTATAAACATTAGTACAATGCGACGAACAGAATTGCGCTCTGAATGGTTTAACTTAGCTCCGATTAACCCTTCGACGCTAGGAGAACTACTTACACAGTTTGAGGTCCAAAAAGTACCAGTAATAGTAATGTATAGGAATATTTCGTTCCTTAGCATGCCGTATTAGTGCTATTTTTTATGAATACCATGAAAACATAATGTCGTTAAATGCATGTTCACAGTAAATTATAAATGTAACTTTTAACTGCTACAGAACTAGAAATCATAACTAAGAAAGGAATATCCTCTGTGTGTATAAGATAGAGAGAGAGAGAGAGAGGATCCAAGAAGGGTACTCCTCCTAAAAATATTTAATTTCTTTTGCATATTTCAACAATTTAGCTCAAAGGAAGCTTCTATTTGTTTAGTTTTAATAACACTTTTTTTTTCGTGAGAATGATCTTAGTGTCTGATATTCCATGATAACATTTAACAGTATGAGGGAAAATAAGTTAATTCTATACTAAAGAAATCATTTACCGGAGAAATGTTGAAAAATCTCCCTTATCTATTCCTCTAAGAAGAGCCCCTTCTCACGAAAATTTGGACCCGTCCTTGATAGAGAGAGATGGGGCGGGGGGAGAACGGAAGAAAGAATTCACAACGTGGAGCTCGTGTAGGAAATTCTTTTTATTTATTTATTTACTTTTGATATCTGTGATAATTTGTTAAATAAAAATGGAAATTTGCTTTACATGGATCTTTCCAGAGCAAACCGTTTACAAGTTTCAGAGTATTTCTTTTAATTCAACGTCCTCACATCAAAATTTGAAATTATTTGTAGAGTAAAGAATATATACTATGTTGAAACACACATACTATACACAACACAGCATTCTTGCAATCTTAACTGCCTTGTAAACCAAATTGTGAACCTCTTTATTGTAAATACATCCTGCCTAAATCTAATTCTGATAGAACTAACTTTCAAAACTAATGCGGAGTGATATTAATCGAACTGGATAAAACAAACATTTTTCTGTTTCTGAGATCGATTGACTTTTACATCACACATGCTAATAAATGCTTTAGAATTACCATTGTGCAAAGTGTACTCCTAATGGACGGGTGGGTGTGCAAAGTGCGTTAAGTCAACAATCGTCCGAATTCCAAATGAGGTGTTTTCGAGTAATTAAAAACAGTATTATTAATATGAAGGGCTACCATGGTTAATCCTTTTCCCAAAACAGGATTTTATATTCGTGTTTGAACTCTCAAATGCGATTTTTCTAAATAACTATTTTGTGATAAACCACACTTGCAGACCCACCAGCAAATTGGATGATTGTTGACTTAACGCACTTTGCACACCCACCCGTCAATTGTGTTTGTTCCATTATTCTAATATCGTCGCTTTCCATATATAATGGTGTATGTTATATAGAAATCTAGTAGTCGTACGCGTTTCTGCCTAGAACGTGACGATTAAGGTAAAAGGCACCAGTTCTCGGCACGTTAAGGTCAATTTTGCAGAAAGTGCTTTCAATAGATCTATGTTTAGGAAACAACCCTACTTTTTCACTTCATTAGCAGCTTCAGGTAATGTAACATCATAAATCTATTCGGTAATTCGCATTATAGTGATAGAATTAGGTTTCTTTATAACAATAATTTTGCTCCTGCAGTCGTCACCCTAAATTTTGATGTTCCCCTATAGCCGTCACACCAATGCACCAGTAGTCGTCACCCAATGTACAACAAATATTTGATTGGAAAAGATAATGATATCCCCTTTTTTCATCTTCACTGGATCTTAACCTGGCAAAATAAAGCATGCTTGAAACGAAAGAGCCACAGAGGTTCCTCCAAAATTCTTCTAAATAATTGAGTTGACTGCCGGTGGAATATGTAGGAATTTAAATTTTGGATTTTACTGACGGTTACTCCAAAGAGTGACGCTCTAATATTAATTTAACATCATATTAAATTTAATTTATCACATTCTGGAGTAAAATTTTTAAGTAGCAACTTTTCACCTGAAATCGTCACCCGTGATGAGCATTGCTCCAACGTATGATTGACTTGCACCAGTAGTCGTCACCCCTAAGGCAGAGAAAAGTGGCAGTCAAGGCATTCAAACTTATAATCTGATAATTAATTTGATCAGTAAAGAGGCATTTTATGCACATGTAAGCGTCAGGTATGTATACGTAAGGCTTCAATGTTTATTTTTTAATGTCCACTTGTTTACCACTTTTAGTAACAAAACCATGGACACAGCAGGAAACACGAACTTGCCGCCTAAACACAAGACATTTCTATTAAACGAAGAGACGGAATAATCATTTTAATGGTGCCTGTTACATACCAGATTATGAATGCTTACTTGGCCTGTTTTTGTCACCAAACGATGAAAGGTTTTCTTAACATAACGACCACTGGAGCAGTGACGAGAACTGGTGCCTTTACCTTATATCTTCATTTCTCAAAGTCAACATCACTAGAGTCCTGATTTTTAAGGTTTGATAAACATCATTTAGCTTGTATGAAGAGTTCATTTGATCCAAGATTTTATTGTTTGCACGTACCATGTATGTATTATACTTACAAATATTTGCATCAGAATGACATATCTAGCAAATGCATTTCAACTGCAAAAATAAATTTTGTTTTACATGTTAACGATTTATTGAACATATAGAAAAGAAAAGTCTTGATAAAAAAAATCAATATTAAAAGATCCTATTTTCTTATTTTTCAGAGAAAGATTACCTTGAGTGTAAAGAAGGTTGAAGACAAATTCAAATTCGTGTATATTTTTCCTATTAACAGTACGAGTTTCATGTGTTACGCTCGTAATGTAATTTGTTTTCTTTTTTATCCGAAATATTCAATTTTGTCTTTTTTTAGGTTCTTCGATCATTTTAACAGTTTTTAGGATCTATAGGATTCGAACATTTGATTGAGAATTGATTGAAACGAATGTTAGAATATTAATGCTACTAAGTTAGAAATAAAACAGGTTAAAAGCTAAGAATCCGTTCCCTATTCATTACATCACACCTATCATCAACACCCACATGACGTCATCATATCCTATCATCTCCATAACTAAAGAACCCATCATTATCACCCATAGTCACATTCAACATCCACATGATCAAACACTCCTACTTTCATTAGTAATAATATTTAGTAAATTCGTAGTGAATTGAATTTTATTTATGACCCTTAGGCATCTAAGGTTCAGACCAGGATAGGGGAGCGGAAAGGATTCGGGAAGGTGTCGGCCAGGACCTATGTTCAAACTGCCATCCAGCATTTGCCTGGTATGAAAGGAAAATCCTTGGAAAAACCTCAGTGAGGATGGTCAGCCGGTGGGATCGAACCCATGACCTCCCGAATGTTACACGAAGGCTCTACCACTGTGCTACGGCGGTTCGGTAATTTTAATTTATATTCAGTCATAAATAACTCCATACTAATTACATCATCTTTCATTATCAAATTCTACAACTTGTATATACATTGCCTAGGAAAGATAGATCAAAATTAGGGGGAAGCTAGAAGTAATTGCAATATAATTTCTGTTGGCGGTTTCTTATGAAGAAAATATCTTTAAAAGACAATGATGAAAAGTCTACCGCTCTCCAAACATGCGTAGGGCCCCTATGACGATTTTTCAATATGTCTACCACGTGCGCCTAATATGTAACATGAATGTTTGTTTTCGCAAATTCTTACCTTGAATCTGTAGTCCTCTTACCAATAATCAATCAAAAATGTTTTCTGAGTTGGTATTACAATTTACACGGAAAATATCGCGAAGTGTTATTCATAATTTAACAATTAATCGTATTAATTTCACTGAAGGGTAAGGTTGTAATTGAAAATATACAGAACGGTTATTCTGTCGTTAATACTTTACGGTTGCGAAAGTTGGAGTACGACACTAGCAGATGAACATAAATTACAAGTGTTTGAAAATAAGGTGTTCAGAAACGGGAAGAGATGACTGGAGAATGGAGGAGACTACATAATGAACAACTTCACGGGCTTTACGGCTCCCCCGATGTTGTAAGAATAATGAAATTGAGAAGACTAAGGTGAAACCCCGACGACGAAACGAAGATTGTTCTAATGTTCTATCGTGGTTGCTACGCCGGATGGCAAAAGATCGTTGGAAAGATCGAGGTGGCGTTGGGAAGATAATATTGGAAGGGATCTTCGAGAAGTAGGTGTTTGTGATGAAAACTGGCTTGATCTTGCCCCGGATAGATTCCGTTACTACGACAATGACTTGCGAATTCCGTAAGCCATAGAGTAAGTAATTAAGTTAATGTAAAGCAAGGATCTCCAACAAAAGATGCCACCATTACCACCGTATTATGTCTAACGTATTTTTATCGTTACACGAAATTTCAGTGCTACTCCTACAAATTCAAACCTCGAGAGTTGAACCTTTCAGGTAATAAGAAAGTTCATAACCAATTCAATCGCTTGATTAATACCGATTTTTTTATTTTTGTTTTCCTTCATTGTTGAAAGCGCTTGATTCTTGTCATGAATAAGAAAACCTATAACAATGAAGCTCTTTCAACAATAAACAAAAGCGAAAATAAAATACTGGCATTGATCGAACTCTTGAATTGGTTATGAACTTTCTTCCCTAAAAGGTACAACTCTCTGGGCTTTAATTTGTAGATGCAGCTTTGAAATTTCGTGTAACGATAAAAATACATGATGCATATACGGAGGTAGTGCTGCCATCTTTTGGGTCGTAGGTTTACATTAACCTTAAACTTGACTATTTCTAAATTTTTCGTTCATTTTTTCATTTATGTGTATTATTTCCTATTTTAAAAGTAAATTGAAGCTACTCTTGAATATCACACCTATAAATGAGCTTAATAAGAAATAATTTTACAAGGATATATGTTATAAATGGGAATCACATATTATAACAACTAACCTTTGCCTAACTACATGGAACTATGATAGCGAAAAAGAGGTCATATACTGTTTCAAGCTCTTAAAAGAGTTTCAGTAAATGCAGTTTCCTGTATTATAACCAACTTCTTAATATGACTTAATTAACTAACTAAATAATTAATTATGACTTACGAAATTTACAAGTTCATCACCGCAGTAACAAATGTTCACCATTGGATTCTACTCTGGATAAGTTCAAGTAGTTTTCATCATGAATATCGGCTCCTGAAAATCCCTTCTAATATTGTCATCACAACGACACCTCAGTCTTTCCAACGATCTCTTCTCCTCCGGCTTACCAACCATGGTAGAATATAATACCAGTTTTTCTCTATCGGAGCTATATTCCTTACCCATCTTAGCCGTTGTGATTTCATTATTATTTTCATGTTGAGTGAATATTAAATCTACATCATCTGCATACACGAACAGTTGCTTCAATTCATTCAATGTTAGTACCTTTGTGGTTCTCTTATTTTTAGAATCGCATATCCTAACGCAAAGTTAAGGAATATTTATTTATATTAATCCCAGATTTCTATACGCTTCATTAACAACTTTGTCTACATGAACGTCAAGAAGCAATTTGGAATCAAATAGTATATACCTATATCCTTCATAGTTTCGGGGTATGGTAGAATCGTGTTATTAATATTATATTTGAAATGCACGGCTGTCTGACGTCTTGTAAATGACATTACTTTACATTTGTTGACATTAATTTCAAGTGAGTTATTGTTACATCATTTGACTACTTCGTTTATGTCAAGTTGTAGATTTTCACAATCGTTCAACGAGTTGATAGTAGAGTAAATGTTTAGGTCGTCAGCGAATAAAAGTTTGTTAGATGATACATGTAGGGAGATCATTAATGAACAATAACAATAACAAGGGTTCTAGGTTCGACCCTTGAGGCACTCCCGAAGACACAGGATTTTCTTGGGATGTTCCACCTTTGTAAAAAAAACATATTGTTTACGATCATTTAAATAAGATTCAAATAACTTAACCAGACCTGGGGAATAATGAAATTGTGTAAGTTTTCGTGAAAATACTGTGATTTATTGTATCAAATGCCTTAGCAAAGTCGGTGTATATTACGTCCACTTGATGGCCCTGGTCTAAGTTTGAAGTTATGTAGTCAGTAATGAGGCAAAGGTTCGTTACAGTTGACCTGCAACTGAGGAAACCATGTTGAAATTCTGATATTGATGGTTTCACATGAATACTGATTTTTTTTGTACAATATTGATTCAAATACTTTGGCAAATGTGCATAATATGGCCATTGGCCTATATTTTTTATTTCAGATTTGCTATTGCCTTTAGATGTGGTACAAATTTTCATTGTTTTCCATTTGTCCGGAAACACATTACAAGTGATTATTAGGTTAAAAATCATATAAAGTAGTGTCAATAGGTTTTTTTTTCGCAGCCCTTTACTATATATTGCGGAATGTCATCAGGGCCTGTACTTCCTTTTGATTTTCTTTTTTATTGCATGTTATATCGCACACATTTCAATATGTGAAACCTTAAGTTGATCTAATTTATCGCTCAGTTTAAGCGCTTCGGTTCGCTTGTAATTTCCCTGTGAATGTTCTTTCTTAAAGACACTTTGAAAGTACTCAGCAAAGGAATTCACAATCTCGTTGTCGGTCTCTAACATGCGTTATATGTTAGTGTATTACCATTTAGATGACGAGTTTTCTGTTTCATGAAATCCCGAAATTAAGCTGAATTGGTTTCAATTGCAGATTCAGACAAGGTTTGTCGGTCCGTAAGCTTAATGCCCTGTATAGTAGTGGTGACAAGGCATCACCCTCTTTTAATGCTCTATGAATCTTGAAACTATCTGACATTTCATTACCTATCCATACTTACGGAGTCCCTCAAACATAATCCTTACTAGTTGAACAAGTTTATTTTCCGGAATTCCAAGTTGTACCAGAATATTGTATAGTTATTTTCTTTTGATGGAATCGAATGCTTTCTTAAAATTTATGAAAAACTGGTAAACCTTCCCATTTCCTCTCTAATGCTGGCCTCAGGGCGAAAATTTGGTTCAAATTTCTTCTAAATCCACATTGACAATCTCCAATTAGTAGCTCTGTAAGTAAAGAGATTCCACGGCAATTTTACTGTCATATTTATCACCCTTTCTATAAACCGGAACTACTGCTATGATTGTCAAATCCGTTGGAACCAGCTCATTTCTCTACATAGCACTTATCAATTTATCTAGATGCCTGTACCCCTCCTCCCGCTTAATTTAATTTGGCTGGGGTGTTGTCAAGTTCTGATAGTTTGATTTTTTTCAAATTCCTTACTTATATCTCAGTCTCGTTAGCTTCGGGTATCCACAGCTCAGCGATATAGATTTTGAATTCTCTGTCTGTTGAAATGTATGTATACTTAAGAAGCTTGTCGAAGTAGCTTTTCCACATTTCAGAATTTTATTCGAATCCGCCTGAAGACCTTCGCGTTCATTTCTAATAATCCCAAACCTTTAATGGTACCCTTTCCTTAACGTGTTAACCTCTTTGTACAGATCTCTAACGTCATGTGTCTTACCGTTTTCCTCTCTATCTCTTCAATTTTCGACAGTTTCCCTTTTTGTTTCTAACCCCGCGTATGGCATTACGTTTCGCGTTTCTTTTGTAATTTGCATTTTTTTTTGTTTTATTGCTTAGCCATCGTTGCCTTGCTTGTTTTCGTTCCTCGCGAAACTTAATGCATCCTTGGACAAACCAAGGCTTGTTCTTGTGTCGTTTCCTCTCACATATATGTTGTTTCGCTGCGCCCTTCACTGCGTCACGAATTCCCTCCCACATATTATCACATCAATGTCATTAATATTGTTAATCTAATCTTTATTGTTGGTAGAGTCGGTTAAGATTTCGAACCTATTTGCGATTTTGAGTTGGTAATCTGCCTTTATACTAGGGTTGTTATTTATTGTTAGATTATTTGAAATCGCAACGGTTATCAGTCTACCGCCATTGTTGTTGCTTTTTATCCCTACATATTTGATTTGCCTATAGTAGGTCTAAAGCTTTCTTCCCTGCCTACTTTTGCGATGAAATCTATCAGCCCAAATTTAGTTTTACACTATCGGTAATCAGTCATAAACCTATCTAACTCGTCGTATCTTTGTCAAGAGCATCAGATTCATCTGTTGGAGCATGAACATTTAGTAATACCGTGTTGTACCATCGAGTACGATCGTAATGTAGTATAGTATCCCTTATTTCACGAACGCTATGTTCTGAACCACCGGAACGGTACTGTTCTTAGTGAGGAATACAGTTACAAAATGGTGTGACTGACCGTTGTTCCTATTTTAACGTATTTCATAATCCTGTTATTGGAGCTCTTTGATTGTCCACATCCGAAGATCTGAATGAGAAACTAGTTTATCTCCGGAATATTTTACCACAAAAGAACACATAGAACTATTTTTTTTACTGTTTCTTGACATTGTTTAGCGGTGTAGAGTTGTCAGTTCTACGACCTCGCCGTAAAGACAAATGTCAAATATTTCGGCCTCTATCTCTGAGGCATGTTGCTGTCACTCATCTTCAGGCTCGGGGTGATAATAGTGAAGCTGTTCCCCTTCATAATGACTTTTTTTTGCTCTGGGTTATCTTTCTTTAACCTTTACAGCTCCTTCTACTAGCTAGCTACAAGGTAGAAGTATTGGTTTTGATCTGCCCATGAATATTTTTGGTACCCATCATATCAAGTCGGTATTCCCTTATCACCACCTGGGTAGACGCCTGGTGGAAGAGCAGAAACTCCCGAATACAAGATTATGAATTAATTACTTTCGAAAATGTACCTTTTCTGCTATAAAATTTGGAATATGCACAAATATATTTTTCACTCTATTGTATCCATCCATGTCAAGATCTATATATATAATTACAAAAGCTGATACATCTTATGCTTTGTGCAAGCACTTGTACACATTATTCGCGCTGTCGTTTGGAGGGTAACATGTTGTATTAAGGTCTAACCACATTTGACAAATTTCAATAAAGGACTGGGCTCTGGTGTTTGGCTTCAGTGGTGTCAAGAATTCCCATCCCCAGATACGTACCGCAAGGCTACATTATAGGACCCTTACGGGTATTTGAGATTTTAAAATTTGCTTAATTTCAAGTAGGAATTCCATTTGAAACTAAATAAAATGCGACGGATTGACAGGTTGTGAACGATATATCGTTCAATAAACTTTTATTAACAATGATGATCAAGAGAAAAGAATCGAATGCATGATTTTATCCCTCTTGCACGGTGGGCATATTGAAAATCTACCATATTGTGCCTCGTACATAATTTTCTTGCTTTAAATAGAACAATTTACTGTTGAAAATAATAATCAAGTAGTAAAACATAATCATGTGTGGCTTTCAAGAAGATAAATTTCAACACAAGTTTCGCGTGGCGGCCATATTGAAACATCGTCATAGCGGTCCTACGCCCGCTCGGAGACAGGTAGACTTTTCGCGATCTATTTCCTTTCAGCAAATTTAACGTAAGAAA
This sequence comes from Lepisma saccharinum, assembly GCA_022664845.1. Classification (NCBI taxonomy): domain Eukaryota; kingdom Metazoa; phylum Arthropoda; class Insecta; order Zygentoma; family Lepismatidae; genus Lepisma; species Lepisma saccharinum. Next base: position 19,445 of record JAGDQP010017901.1, on the reverse strand, counting down.
CCTTTAACATTGCAATTACTTCTAGGTTCAACCACAATGTGTCAAGGCTAATATATCGTGTTTCACATACCCTTATTTTATCTGATGTTAGGATGCATAATAAAAAGTATGGCTTAGGAATTCCTCCAGGATTTTCAGTTTGAGGGATTGTAAAGTCAAAATTGGAAGGGTATAATAGGAGTTTTACACAGTTTCTATCGATTTGTGACCGTACAAGTTTTAAAGTTAGAGGATGACACCCCTAAAGGTGAATATGGCAGTATCACTGGTCTGGCCTCTGCATATGTTCAATAAGATACAAATGCAAATTCATACGTAGCCTTGACTCTAAGCTTATTATAAATATTCAACTTATAATTAATAAGATAATCACACTGCTTATTTTATCGACGTTTTTTTTTCAAATCTCCATCATATAAGTACGAACGAAACTAGAAGTCTTCATAGCAGCTACATAAAAAGAGCACAACGTTTGTTGCTATGCGAACATAGTTTCAGAACTACATAGTGATATGACGACAGATACATTAACCTCTCAAACAAGCTTAATTTCCGATAACGTATGCGAGTAAGTTATTACTTTGCTTTTTTCGTTAAAGTATTTATAAATAGAATACAAACAGATATGAGAATATTCATGACTCCTTTCTTGATACAAGAAACAAATGTACGTGATAATTAGAAAATAACTTACAAGATGGAGACTCTGTGATTCTTTATCTGGTTATCTTGTGGCTCTTATCAAGCAACTAAATCATTACTACAAAGAAGCAGATAAAGTCACGAAGTTCTTTTCTACTAAACTTTAGTAAACAGATGACGATGTTTACTATTCCACTTATTAATTACATTTATTTATGTTTTGGTTGTATTTATTTACATGTATTTATTATATTTCAATATTACAGAACATAATATTACAATTTATATTAGATATGACTTGCAGCGAGGTTGAATGGGTACTATTACTAATAATTGTCGAATTGTATAATGATTCTCATTGGTGATCTGTCTAACTTATTTATATCTTCTATCCGTATATAAAAGAACTACACTACGCTGTTGAATAACTGAATTTCCACAGAATAATCCTTTAAATTTTTATCATTTAGTAAGAAGTCGAAATCCAGAACTAAATGTCACTGCTTTCCCTACATTAAAGCAAACAGGACTAAAGCTAATTTTCAAGGATAAAACAAACAAGGAAGAATTTCTCAAATCTTTCAAGAACAGGGACTTTGGACCATATTCGGAAATGGATATTTCAAATGAAAGAATGACGATCCCTCAAAAAGCTACTACTACTACCACATTTACATGTGTAGTTCGAGGTGTGGACACAAGCGTTAAAATTGACGATCTGAAGCACCATCTCATCAAAGATAGAAAAATGCCATTAACGAATATCACTCGTATTCGAAATGATAAGGGCCCAACTACTCTGATCAGGCTATTTACAAAAAAAAAAAAAAAAAAAAAAAACAGAATTAGTGAGCTATCTTATTTCAAATTGCCTAACAATTGGTTTTTCAAGACATAAGGTGGAAGAATCTATTTCTACAGGTAGACCGATTCCATGCTTTTCATGCTATCAATACCACACTAATTTCCCTTGCAAAAATGACCCCTCTTGTCATAAAGGTGGGGGCAAACATTTGAGTTTCGCATGCAAAAAGCAGCCTAACAGGAACTATTGAGCTTCGTGTAAACTTAAAGGTCACCCACCGTACGGGGGCCTCAAATAGCCCATTAAGGCTAAACAATAGAAAAAACTTTCTGCCTCAAAAAATATTCAGAGCAAATACTAACATTACATATAATCCGACTCAACAAGAACAGGAAGTAGTTTCAAATAAATCAGACAATGCCAGTTCCAACGTAAATGATCAAAACAAAGAAACAAACAAATGTTCCAGACAGAACTCAAGAAGTGAGTTAGATTTAATCTTAAACAAATTTTTGAATACGATTACTAAATGGATATCCACAATTTTCACTTTGGGCATTCCTCAAACTAAGGAATCTTTAGACAGAATTTCGAACGTCATTAATACAGCGTCTGAGGAGATATTTCAATTTAGATTGAATATACTGCAATCTACGGACGGTCATCCCTACGTGGGACAGCAATCTTTTACTAAATACAAAAAGACTCACATATAAACTTCAAATACAATTCACAGTGGACTTCGAAACTACATCTATAAAAAATTCAAACAAAACTTCTCAATTCAATTAAGCGCGTTCGGCTATTGGAAGACAAATAGAGGGATGAAGAACTAAGATTTAAATCATTCTTTGAACCAACTCATTGTCCTCTCCTCTAATTTGTAATCCTACCTCATACCATAAATTTAACTCAATGCAATTTATATTGCATCATAAATTATTACATATTCGGTTATTGTACACTTTTTGTACATTTAATTAATTAATTAATTAATAATTCATCCATTCCTGTGCAATTATTGTAATGACATTCCTGTGCAATTAACGTGCTCTTTCGAAAACGAAAACTAAATTAATTAACTAACTAATAAATAATCATTGTGTCTTTGCAGATATCCGGTTCTTTTATTCAAATTAAACATTCATTAAATTCTAACACAATCTTACGATAATCAAAAGGACGAAAGTGGCTTAAAATAGCCAGAAGTCCCGTCCTGGTGACCCATTTTAGTGGGCCCATGGCAAAAGTGGCCCTGCTGGCCAGTACAATACAGGCAGGCAGGCTGTTGAATAGTTTTGTTAGGAACATTCATTTTATATTGATAATAATACTTTCGAATATGTAATAGTTTATACAAGAAAGATAAAAAAATGGTTATAACATTTTATGTCATTTGTTAAACAAGTATTTGATTACTAGGTCTATATCTTTGTCAAACTGTGAATAGAGTCACGTTTCCTTTTGGTCTGGTAACATTTGTGCACCCGATGAAATACAATTACAAGCCAGAATCTGTTCGTCTTGTAAGCCAGGGATTTCGTCCGGATTTTCAGTTTGGAAGAGGGTGTAAAGTCATAAGCGGTGTTTCGTACGATTTCTATCAATTTCTGACTGTAAAAATAGTAACCTCCTTCTAAAGAAACATATTTCTGCCAGAGTGTGATGCATATTCTTATCCCATTCGTGTAGAAGGTGCAATTTTGACTTACAAATCAAAATGCATTCGCAGAAATTAGATCAATATCGCTTTGAAAATGCAAATGCAAAGCAGACGTCCTTGAAAAAAAGAAAAAAGAAGGTAAGAATGAATGTAAAGCATTTTATAAATTTGAAAAAGCCACACATCCGGGCAACATGTCCTGTTGTCTGTGTGAAGTGGAGTGAGCGGGCGCATTGTCGTGTAGAATAAGCACATTTTTTTTTAAAGTATCTCGTGTTGGTTTCCTTGATAATTATCCACAACGTTGACAGAACAGAAGCTTGTTCTAGTACGAATGTTGCATTGACCACATTTCTCTTGTCAAGAAATGCATCAGACTGTTAGCAACATCTTTCCAGATAAACTCGACTTTCGTCTTTCTTTGGATGTGGTTCTGATGCGTCATAATATTTCCGTTGTTTTGATTGGTCTACGTAACAGTATTCATCCGTGGTGATCAGTCCTAAACAAAAATTAATTTGGATCACGTGAACAAAATTAACCAACAGTTCCTGTGAACAAAACTTTATTTCTGTTTCTGGAAAGATGTAAGCAAGTTATGTCCCCAGTGTACTGATGCCTTGTTCAAATGAAAATAAGATTTTATTATACTAATGAAGAAGTCATGTTTTATTCGCACCTGTGACACAACTTCTTCGGCGATCTTGTTAGTCAAATTGTTCCACTTTCCTTACAATGTATGTTGTGTGAGTCGTTGACGGACATCTAATTCTGTCCTGTTACTCACACTGGTACATATGTGTAACAATGTACATATGTATTTAAGGTAAATCAAAATGAGCCTGTCCCGACAACTTCCACAATATTTTAATATGGTATCGTGATCCTTCCTCTGTATTAAACAACTGTTTTCAGATACGTATCATTCCGAAAGAGGGGACATATAAGTTACTCGCAAAAATAAAACAATGCATTGTTGCAATACGTGGTTATATATTGAAAAAGATTTATTCTAACTTTCGCTGAATAGGAAATAATTAAAGTCATGGCAGTCCACTCCGTGGAGACATGTAATTTCAACTAATTCGTGTAGTTGATGACTACACGTCAAGTGTATCATTAACAAAAATCATACGTCATTGATAGTTTTGTATTTGAAACTTTTTAAAGACAGTTTAGAAGTACTTTGGTTTCTACGACATAAATTATGCTCAGTAATATAACCAGAATTTTGTTTCGATGGAACGTGAATATTCTTTATTCTGTCATGCGTGTCATTTCACAAACATGATTGAGAATTGTCCATGGAGTTAACATTTTAATTTGTCAGAAAATCTGTGACATAAAAAAACGTAAATGACTGTAATGAATACTACAATTAAATATGAATGTTAATAATGTAAATGCACTATTTTCCAAATGCGACACGATAATGCAATACTAAGATAACAATACTTTCGCACAATAGGTGTCACAGATTTTCACTATTCTTCCAGAGAGAGAACAAGAATATAACTTACAAGGAAAATGTTATAAATAACAAACATTTAATATTACAAAATGTTCCTTGTTTAAAAAAAATAAACATTTTTTATTTTCTTATTGATTGTACTTAATGAACTGCACAAATATTCTATTTCCACCGCTAAAAATAAAAGTTATATTCATTTAGGGCGAATATTTTGAAAACAAAAAAATAATATTATTTGCAAAAGATAAATAGTATTTTTTCTATATATTTATAAAAATATATATCTTTCATTTTAGAGAAATGCGTACTTATATATTTTGAAATTAAATCTGTGGCAAATAAAATAATGTAATATTCATGTGGTTTTATTCCCTTGAATTATTTAATATCTCCAGAATAAAATGAATATGACATTCGTTTGAATGAGCTGAACCATAGTTAATCCATTTTTAATTTTCACACATCACCCCTTCCCCCAAACACGTAATACCGAGCTTGGAATCCAATCATTTTTTCCACGCTCTCTGATTGCTTTTAGCAAGAAAAGTGACCACCAGTGCGTGCTTTGATTAAAACGTTATGCTTGAATAATTTTCAAACTTACACTGTACAGATTTTTTATGTTTAATTCTTTCGTTGTTATTCCACAAAATTCACTATGTTTGCTCACTGTGATCCAAATCTCTTCTTTTCTCTTTTGTTTAACAAAATATAATCTATCAGTTTTGTTTAGCTCTTTCCGACAGAATTACTTTTTTGTTAATATATATCTGGAAAAGTGTTATGTGTGGGTGAGTTTTGTCCTCACTAGATGAAAACATATGGCATAATGTACATATTAATGCATTCGCATATTCCATAAATCAGTGGCTGTTCTCGTTTTAAGTTGAATCCTGAAATAACTTAAGTTCAATATGTGTAGTCAGGATTACCTACTTTATCGAACCGATTCAAAAGATTCTGTATCAGAAAGTTTAGGAATACATAACTAAACAGAAACGACTTCCTTTCATGCAATCCGTTTTTTTCGAAACATAACTAGACTATTACAACAAAACATTAGACAGCTACAAGCAATTGATCCCACTCATGTTACAGTACTAATTCTGCTTGATCTTAAATAAGCAGTTGATTTAGTAAAGCACTATTTACTTTAAGCGAAATTCAAATACTACAATGTATCGAAGAACCATTCTTTGTTCGTTCCGGCCATATTTCTGTGACTATGACCAAAGTGTTGTGATACAAAAGCCACAAGTGTTACTTCTTGAATGAGTTTCTATAAGACTTGGGGTGCCGCAAGGCTCTATAATAGGTCCTTTAGATTTTATTTCTGTCTCTTATATTCAAACATGCCTATTCTTACACTACAATACGAAATTATTTATCTCGTCTTCACCTAGTCAACTAAACTGACAAAGATGTAAACACATCAGTGATTAGTCGTCTGCAACAGAATATCAATTAACCCCATAGAAACAAAACTAATTTGAAGAACATTATTCCTAATGAGATTAAAGTTTACATAATGGATGAAAATATCCGACATTATAATTGAGGTATGAATTCAATGTAATATACTAAAAACTTACCTGCAGCTCTTAAGTGTGGCAATATACATGATCTTTTCAATAGAATAGTATTTTTATAACATCATGGATACCTTACCGCATTCTACAATATTAAAGTTAGGATTAGTTCTGGGTTAGGTAGCAGAATTGGGCAAGGTTAAACTTGACTCAGAAAAAAAACTATTTCAATTCAATTCAATATTGGTATATGAGCGGTATATTCTGTGTTATATTACAGTGCAAAGTTGTCTGTTTTCGTGCAGGTTCAAAGTTCTTTTTCTTTTGTTCAATATTGTGAAGTACAGAATCAGTCATGAAATTGTGTTTAGGTTTTACTATATCATTATAACGTAGAGACCAGAACTTTATCACATTTGATTTGATAAATATTCAGTTGAGATGGTATATATTCGTACCAATTGCTTCAATGAAACATTTCTCAATATGATTTAAAGGAACTCAAAGAGACGTATTATAACGTGATTTCCATGAGTTAATATTTTCAATGTACACTTTCAAGTTAACGAAAAGAGTATGATTGTATCTGTTAGCATCAGTTGGTCGTAATCATTCTCTGTAGTCGAGACGTTCATTTCATTTCGTTAATACCGTTGAATATTCATCTCTCAAACTGTTTATTAAACGGCTTACCAACATTTTATTCAATAATTATCCAACTGTTTATTCAACGATAACCGAACTGTTCATTCAACAAATACCCCAGTGTTTATTCAACTATTTATTTAACGATTACTCAACTGGTTATTCAACGATTATCTATCTGTTTATTCAACGATTACCCAGGTGTTTATTCGACGATTACCCAGGTGTTTACTCAACGATTACCCAATATTTTATTCAATAATTATTCAACTGTTTATTCAACGATTACCGAAATGTTTATTCAACGATTACCCAACATTTTATTCAATAATTATCCAACTGTTTATTCAATGATTACCGAACTGTTTATTCAACGATTACACAGCTGTTCATTCAACGACTATCTAACTGTATATTTAATGATTATAAAACTGTTTATTTAGCTATTATTCGGTGATTACTCAAATGTTTATTCAACTGTTTACTGTACCATACTTAAACGTTGAATCTTTTATGCAACTTTCAATACAACGTTGAAGAGAGCCAGACATTGAACGGTAATAACAATCAGAAGAAATTAACGTGTACCGGACCTATTTTCTTTGTAATTTTAGTAGGATGTTTTACTCTTGCATGATGGAATTAAAAGTTTACGATTCGTGCGAGAAATATATCAAGACATATTCGTTAAACAAGTGCACCATAAAGTTAGTATGTTCAGATTTGTTTACCATCCGTAAAAATTATTCCAAATTAGCAACATATATAAGAAAACAAGAAAGTATACATAAACTTTAGCTCGAAAATATTTTAGTAATTATTTAATCTGGCCCGTCATGATGATATGAGTGCAACGTTGTCTAAGATACATAAACAGCCATGCCCTGCTCGGGATTCAAACCCGAACATATTGGATGCTAGACTGACAAAGGCCATTAATTCCGAGTTCGTAATCTCTAGTCTCTTTTAAGTGGAGTAAACCATTCGTAATGCTGAATCAGCACGTAAGTGAATCGACTAGCGGAATTACTGTTGGATCAACTTATAACTTAACGTTTTCAAAAGCAAAATACGGGCTCTCAACAATAAATGGTGAGAGAAGAATGTTAATAATTTCTCCAAATTTATGAAAAAATCGGGGAGGATATTACGTTTCAACCTCGTATATTATAAAGCAAAACTTGCTCATCACTTTCAGATACAAATAGCAGATAGAAAATATAGAAATGTTTGCTGAGCGCATTTAATTGCTTACTGTTACCGTGAATATAAGTTTTTTTTATCTGTTAACTGTTTAAATTATTTTACCTTGGAGTGTCAATACTTTTATAATTATCTTATTTTTTTTTACTTTAGAATGTGTTTATTCATCTATAAATTTTCTTAATTGAAATAACAAAACATCCAGAACTGAAATATATTTTTGAAATTACAAAGTTAAACTGTAATCATGTAAAAGCCAATATGAAACAAACACTCATTTTAGAATTGGGACAACCTTTCTGAAAATATGCTATACAACAATACATTGACATAGCACCAGAAATATATATTTTTTTTCAGTTCTTTTATTTATAAACAGTATTTTTGTTTAAAAAATCCAAGTACTTGTGGACATCAAACATTATAAACCTTTCATTGGAATTAAACACTTTATATTTGATTGACGTACAGCTCAAACAATAGGAAATAGAAGTAGCACTGCGTTCGTTCGATGTGTAAACACATAAAACAAAAGAGTTTTGAATATTTGCGCTTTCACAAACTTTCACAATTTAATTATCTAAACCAAGCAATCTTATAGAATAACATTTTCGTTTTAATTCAGTAAATGGAAAAAAGAATTGAAAACAATTGAATATTGATATGGATAACGTTCATTGTTTTTCTTGTTATATCTTGATGTCAGCTATGACCGCGGTTCAGTACGATTTATCACTTAATTAGACCTAAAGATTGTATCCTAGAATCGAGAAAAGAGCTACGTTTAGTGATATATTAAGTAGGGGGCAATTAAAGGGGAGAAAAGGGACCACATGCCCCGGACGCCAGGATGGGAGCGCCAAATGAAAATAAAGATGGGCGTTCTGCCCTTTTGTCTCCTTCGAACATGTGTCAATATGCACCCCGTTGCAAAAATACAAGCTGCGGCTCTGATATTAAGAATTAAATTAAATTGCAGGTTCATTAAAGTTAAGGCCGATCTAGTAGTCGCGTGGATTGCGGCACTAAGCTAGAGACTCGAAGGTCGCGGGTTCGAATCCAGGCTGGGGCATGAATGTTTGTGGATTTTAAAGACTTGACAGCTAATGGACTCGAGACGGTCCGAAGTCATTAGGTACACAAATGACCCAAAAATACGAAATTTACCGATTTACCACTAAAGTTAACATATTTTCTACCAAAATCTAAGACCTAGATGGGACTGCTCCCAAAACTAAGTACAGTTTTTGAGTTATTACAGAAAGTACATACACCAAAGGGCACCATTGTAAACATTCCAGTCGTGTACTAGTAAATGAAGGAATGCTTTTGTACAAAATTTCACACGTTTAATCTTTCAATATCTCATTTTCGTCTAAAACAAAAATAATATTTTCATCCCAACCTTCGAACTCGTGTCTCAAAATTTATTAGCGAGTGATCATTATAATATTGAAAGGACGATTTCACAGAAAGGCCGAAACGAGAAAGAAGTTCTTTTCTTTAAAAACAAATGTTGAAACAGGTGTATTGTTGGGCTACGAAGAGCCAAATATGCAACGGTATGATACCCGAATGACGTAATATCTTAACAAAGAATGACGTATGCCGAATGAATTATCAAATCACAATCGCCAAAGTTGTAGCTAACTAAGATACTTTCGAAAATCGAATAGCTGTGGGACATTTGGTTGGCTTCACATTAGGAATATCCTGAGATCGATCCCAGTGACCTGCTATGTCTACTAAGGGTTTACCCTAGATTTCATCTCAGTCACAACAGGATAATGTCAGGATGTAATCTTAAAACCAGGTCCTGTCTGACTTTTTTCTCACATCCTCTCCACTACTTTATCTCGTTCTGAGACAAAGATGCCAGAAGGTCAAAAACATTTATTCAAATTTCTGGAAGCAAATCTTTTACCCAATATCAAGGTTTGAAGTCTCAAGGTGAATTATCTTACATGATATAGGGGCATGGTATACGAACCATGCATTAGAAACGCCATTTCGTAACATAATCCCATATGAACCTTGAGAAAATTCTAGAAATATTCATAATGTACCAATTATTCTTTAGCTTTCAACAAATTTTGCATTCTTTAAATAAAAAGACGAGTTTATCATAAATTTGGTTTCAGTGCTCATGAATACTTTCATTCTCTATGATTTTGTCATGAATATTCCGTCCACTCTTTATGGTGTCAAGCATTGCGTACCGTGTCCTGAACATACGAACCAAAATCGTGTACCGAGCGCACAAGCAGGTATCTGGTGTGTCCTGAGCGCACCGCAAGAAAAACTAGTTGACCTTGCAGGGTAAACCAGGCAGGCACCTTGAGCAACGCACTACTTCTACTACTACTACTACTAATAATAATAATAATAATAATATGTTCATGTTTTAATAACTGCAAATGAAGGAAACAGGGTTATAAGCTGCAACTTATTATTTTCATTAACATCATCATGATGCTTAATATGTTTGAATAGTAAAATGCTTCTATCTTGCGAAGGAGTGAAATTTAATGACATTGGATACTTCCTTCACACTTCATCTAGGCTTAGAACTGGCTGTTTAACAAAGTAACGTACAACGACTTGTGTAAAGGGACGGGGACAAAATCCAAAGGACAGAATCCAAGCGGACAAAACCCAAGGAAGTTTTTCCAATGACGGACAAAATCTAAGGGAATATTATGTAAGCATTTCTTCATTGTTAGAAAGGAAAATCGAAGTAAAATAATGAATGGGTACAGGTTAGGCACCATTTAACCAGTGTACCTAGATAAAGTGTAGGATTTCTAAACTGAACTCAACTCAAGTTTCATAAGCGCAAAGAGATATGAAATGAGACTAGACAGTTCTAAACCTCATCTCATTTCGTCTAGTGTATGTTACTAAATTAGAGTGTAATTTTTAGTTACCATCCCCACTATATCTGAGTGCTTCAAATTTTACCTATTGGACATATTTAGATGGAACAAAATCTGAACCAAACGACAATATATATAATGACTAATTATTACATAACTTTGAATATTTCTAATTATGAGTATTAAACATATCTGAATAGTAAATTGTAAAGTCAAAATACTGTAAAACACTTCATTGTCATGTATCAGTGTAGGCCTATTATTTTGACATTTCGTGAAAATACTCTTTGACATTTTGTCCTCTGATGCTTGGTTTCCAAGTCGTTTCCAAGTAACAAGCCTTTGAAAAGTTTCCCACCTTGTTTTTAAACAACGTGTATCATTGAAACTAAAATACTAACATAGCATAACACGTATTGGGAAAAGGAGGTAAGGTGGCACAGTGGTACAGCCCTCATCTCTGGTTCCAGGAGTACCTGGTTCAATCCCAGGCCCCACCATGTGAGTTTCTGCTAAACAATATCGTGCTTATGGGTTTTCTCGGGGTTCTCCCGTTTCCTCCTACTTTGTCACTCCATCAATTTCCTTCATCACTCACGTTCATCATTCTTCATTATCACGGTCTGAGCCTAAAGGCCTAATAAAGAAGAGCAGATTACTATTCTACATTATTTGTCATAACAATATTGAATATAATAAGTTACAGTTTACAGCTTTCTTTTCTTTAATCTCCTCCTGCCCTTTAAGGTCAACTAGTCTTTCTTGCGGTACGCTCAGGACACGCCACAAATACCTGCTTGTGTGTTCGGTCCACGATTTTTGGCTTATGCGTTCAAGACACTTGCGATCAGTACACGAAGTCAAACATTACATTCTTCTACAATATTTCTAACATATTTGTAATGTTACAGGAATATTCGTGAAATACTGATAATGTTCACTATGTTGTACTGTGTTTGATCTTCACAACTTTGATGTTTTTGCTATGATTACTCAGAAGTTATGCAATAGTGAAACATTTTTGTGAATTATGTGTTTGTTCGAAATTAAGCCATAAACAAAAGAGAATTAATGTCCTCAAATGTGAATTTTCATTCCTGATGTAAACCACAAAGTGAGAAATAATGAAGTCTCCCCACACCCACCCAGTCCCCCGATAATCTGCTTCAAGTAGTTACCTTCCTTTGTTTCTGTGCACGTAGTCCTGCACTCGAATCCGATGGGACTCCATGAAACACAGTGGATCGAATCCTTCTTTAACAAGATCTCCCAACGGTCCCATCGCTGGAAGCTCACAAGTTCGTTTAAGACAATAACAGCAATTGAAATAATAATAACAAAACAATTATTATCAATAAAATGAAAATTAGAGAACATTTTTCAAATTTAACCCTTTCGCTTCCTTTTCTCTTATAACCAAAAATTATCAAGATCTAAATCTTGTAGTATTCTTAGATTGTATTCGTGTAATAAATTTTCAATGTAAAAAGCCAGAATTCATTGACCTAAAAAACGATTAAATACGCCTTTTTTTGTTGTTGTTGTTGTTTTGGAATAGTACTGTAGATAGAGTTTTGTCTAGAAATTGTCATTCAAGAAAATGTTTCCTTAACTGGATCTAGGCAACACACAATACAGTATTAACGGCTTGGTTGTCTAACCCGTCCAGGCGCAAGATGCGAGTCTAAAGGGTTGTTATACAATAGAAAGCAAAACGAACTATAATAATAAGCAGCCTTCTACAGCAATAGAATATTTGAAAGATCTCCGTTTTTACTTTTCTCACAATTCAGACGAAAGTCCTGCCATCAGATGAAAGATCTTTATTTAATTTTATGTGAATTTCATACGATTGTTACGCTGTGAGAAAATAGGGAAGTACTAGATTTATTTGTAATGTAGAAACTGTTTTTGTATCCTGCCCGCGTTGCGATTGACTACAGGTTTTTTATGGATAGAGAGATCTATTGTCAGAAACTTTGCCACGTACCCACTAGATGTCGTGTCATTGAATAAGTTGGTCGCTGTCCCACAGTACGTTAGAAAGACGTCGATTTCTTTAGATTCTGTCTTAATTTTTACCAAAAAAATGCCGCATGGAGCCTAGAATAAACATCTTATTAGCTCTTTTTCTATTTCCTTTGTCCTCAAGGTTTACTCGCCGAGGGCTGTTATTTGTAAATCTTGAAATGAATTATATTTTGGTCACGCTAGAAAACAAGGAGAAAATATAAACATAATTACATTTAGTTTGCAAAATTAATTAAGAATGAATTTTACTCACAGCTTGTCCCTTACACAAGTATAACAAAGTTTAAAGAAATAGACCCAACTTTCCCTACAATTTCGTTACCATAGCAACTGCGTAATTAGTTGAACAATCTTATTTAGTGTAATTCTTAAGGGTATAGAGTAATATACAACTATGCCTGATTGAGATGATAGTGATATTAACAGTTTTCTCATGTTGCTTAGTAAAAAACATTAATAATTTATTCTCGTTGCCATGGAAAACGTAATAATCTGAATATTCTCTTGCGACCAAAAGTTAAAGGTTCCTTTCTACCTATTACCTCTACTCTATCATTCATACTAAATTTGGAGGACTATCCGTTGTTACGTAAAGCGTAAAAACGTGCTTTTGTTCAAGCATCGTTACCATGGAAATCGACTTACGATCAAAGGAATACGTCACTCAGCACTGAAAGATAAAAAGGAAGAGGAAAAACATGAATTTTGCGTTTAAAATTAACGGTTTTAAATTGCTGTTTATTTTTGGTGTTAGTTGTTGAGACTATAAAAGTCACATCTTTTCTCTCTGTCTTTCCTCGGCTCCCTAATCTTTAATGAGTCAACTAATGGTGACTGCTCAAATGTAGTTGAAAACCCTCGCAACATAAACATTCATACG
>JAGDQP010017900.1:18227-37615 GCA_022664845.1 Lepisma saccharinum | reverse complement strand
AATGACCTGGACTTTAACCTGCCATGTTACCATATTTTCATTGATCTGGACTTTTACCTACGGTGTTACCAAGTTTACCAAAAATGGAGAGGGCTCAACTTTCCCCACATGACCTGCCCAAAAACAACAAAAACTATGTCCTTCCACTACTTATCTTATATGCAACAACACACTCTATATATATTCTAATCTTTATCACATGTCAGTGATAAGAAATAACATGATCAAGGCTTTGACCTGCCATGTTGCTATATTTTTCATTGACTAGTAAAAAAAATTCTTTTTTTCTTCTTCTTCTTTTAAAACAACAACAAAATGTTGGTCCTCTTCTACTCACCTTCCATATCAAACGCAAAACCGACTAACTCACTTACAAACGGTGCTCGGAAATTCCTGGTCTAGAAATTTGAAAATTTTCAACTCGACCCCTTAGTCCTAAGCAAGTTTTAATAGAGAGTTTTACGAATTTCAGCCCCTAAAGAGGGAAGGAGCCTTCAAAATTTTTTGAGGTCCGTCACGAATCTTTCGAATACTTGGTCATAGATAACGGTACAGCGTGATACTATACCTTTAGATCCTGTGCGATACGGACGCGCCGTGAACGGCTCATGGGGAATGTAGATTTTTTTTATTATTTGGGGGACCCGCCCTACCATCCCTGCTTCTGTGCATGCTTTGCTCAAGTTGAGTCGTGCACTTTCTGGGGCGTGCAACACGTACATCTTAGTACTTCTCAGCTTGGTTCAGGCTTGTCCCTAGAGATTATTGGATTGCCGGAGTTCCGGCATTCCAAGAATCTCCTGCGTTCCACCTGTTCGAGACAGTTGGTGTTGCGGGACGGACTTTGACCAAACATGCAGAATGTTCTTCTGGTTTGTGTTCCTAGTTGTTAGAACATTTGCATGAGGGGTCCCTCCCTACCTACTATATTATATACTTTATTTTATATAAAAACACATAATACACATAAGACGACACAGGGCAAATAGAGGACAACACAACACATAGCTTGAGCAGGGCTACTTCTTTTCAGCATCTCCCTGTAACGAGATTAAAGAAAAGTTAGTTACTGCATGCTTGGAGTTGGGTTCTTCTGTCTGGATTGCAGTTGTTGTCTCGTCACATCGATGGCCGTCCAGTCTTCTCCTTGCTCGATCTTTTCTTGTCTTCCTCTAGGTAAGCAGAAGAGAAGTTGATCTTCTTCATGGTTAGTCTTGCATCACACACTGGTTCTGCAACACTTTTTCCTCTTCTCTTCAACAGTTGGTAATCACTATTCCACACTCATCCATTACTCACGGGTAGTATCTACATACTTTCAACCGTTGGTTCCGGTTTCCACAGCCTTCGGTCAGTTTATCAACTTATATTGATTTCCACTAAGTAATAATAACAACACTAGTAGGTGTAGCGGAGAAATCTATAGTGCTTTGCATATTTTAATTAGAAAATAAATTGAGACACGTACTCCTTGAACTAAACACTTGCTCCTCACCAATTTACCTAGCTGGCTACACAAAAACGTACTACCCCTGAAGGCATTTGTCTTTTTCTTCGATGATGAAAACAGAAAAAAAAACTTTGTAACCCAAACCAACCACAAGAGGAGGCAATCAAGTCATTCCCTGGAGCAACAAGTTAATTTTAATGAAAAAGGAACAAGGGGGAAACACAATTTTTAGACAGAGAAGTTTTTGATACTGGAGATTTAAAAAAAGAAATTATTATTTTTGATAATTGGTATGAATGTAAGAAACTTTAAGTAGTTGTAAATATTAAGATCTAGGAACATTGTATTAGTAGTAATATTGTTTGATGATGTTTGATTGTGAGAAATATAAACACTGATTTTGCATAATAAAATATGATATTGACGGAAATGGTACTGAAAAGCTTCCGAAAGAGTCGATAAAATGCAGAAAGATAATGAACACGAGCATAGCAATTGAATATAAGTTGGTATTGACATTTACAAAAATTGAGACAAAAACAAGAATTTATTGTACTGCATAAAATGTAATTTGACTAAATTTGCGCAGAAAAGCTTCCGAAAGCATTGGTAAATTACAGAAAGGTAACGAACACGAAAAGAGCCGTTGAATATAAGTTGGTATTGACATATACGAAAACCGAGACAAAAACAAGAATTTATTGTACTGAATAAAATGTAATTTGATTATATTTGCGCAGAAAAGCTTTCTAAAGCGTTGGTAAATTGCACAAGTGTTGAATGTAATTAGGTAATAAGATATACAGACACTGACACAAAAATAAGAACATACTGTACTGAATAAAATGTGATATTGACGGAAATTGTACTGAAAAGCTTCCCAAAGAGTTGATAAAATACAGCAAGATAATGAACACAGCAGAATCGTTGAATATAAGTTGGTATTGACATATACAAAAATTGAGACAAAAACAAGAACATATTGTACTGAATAAAATATAATTTGACTAAATTTGGGCAGAAAAGCTTCCGAAAGCATTGGAAAATTACAGAAAGATAACGAACACGAACAAAATCGTTGAATATAAGTTGAGAAAGATTTACAGAAACTGAGATAAAAGAACATGCGATCTTACTGAATAAAATGTTATTTTACTAAACTCGAAATGAAAAGCCTCCGAAAGCGTGGGTAAATTTGAGAAAGTTTGGATCCAGGACGCCAACCTCATGACGAAACGTGAATGTATTATTTATTATTTTGTTAAGCTAGGAGATGCACTTATTTTGGTTTTATCTTTGATTTTTTTCGCCATTTTATAACTAATATGGCCGAGATAAAATTTATTTTGCACATCGTTTAATCTATAGAACTGAAATTTTATATGAAGACGTGTTGCCCTTATTAGATTGAACAAATATAAGAAAAGTTTTTATAAGTTGCCATTTTTAAACAAATATGACCGCCGAATTGATTTTTTGATAGAATACACAGCCTAATCGGGTAGGAATGGAAACACAAAACTTGACAGAAATATATATTAGTGCAAAGGAATTGCAAACATATCAGAAAATTTTTCAAAATTCGCCGTCTTTACAGAAATATGGCCACCGAGATAATTTTTTGAAGGAAAACACAGCCTAAACGGCTAGAACTAGAAACTTGAAATTTGGTAGAAACATTGACTAGTACAAAAGAATTACAAATATATCAGACATTTTTTCAAAAGTCACCATTTTAAAACAAATATAGCTGACGAAAAAACATGTTCCACATCGTTTAAGATAGAAACCTGATATTTGGTATATAGTTATATTTTGACATGTAGATTACGAAAATGTAAGAATTTTTTTTGGAAAAGTCGCCATCTTTAAATAAATATGGCGGACGAAAAAATCATTTTGCACATCGTCTAGGTTAGAAATTTGAAATTTAGTATAAAGATGTATTTTGGTGAACAGATTACGAAAATGTAAGACTTTTTTTGGAAAAGTTGCCATATTTAAATAAATATGGCTGCCTAAAAACTATTTTAGAAATTTTTTAAGATAAAAACGTTAAATTTTATATGTAGATACATTAGGCATAGTAGATGAAGAAAATATAACAGATGTTTTGAAAAGTAGCCATTATTTGTGCTAGATAAAATATTTGTTGAAGACATCTAAGGATGGATGTTGCTGGCAACTCGAATGAATTAAAGAAATACGTTATTTATGGAACATTTATTGTATTTGAGTTGTGCAAATATGCTTTAAAGCATCTGTTTTTGCTGTTATTTTATTGGATACATAAATTAAATAACTGATAATGAGACAACATATTGTGATTAGTGAAGAAATTCTATAAAGATGGTCAACAAATGGACTCGAACCTAGGTGGTGATGAAACTGTACACAATGGCAGTTTGTGTATGTTATACTAAAAAGTTAGTCGTGGTTGTATAATAAGCAGCACAGAACAATGGAAATCGGCATTGCCACTAACATGTATACCATGCTATAATGATAGTCCTATGGACACAACTCAGCACAATTGCATTGACATTTGTAAGGAATCTAAAGGAGAAATTGTGCGGGGAAACTTTACTGTACTTGTAAGGAAATTTATTAAATATTTTTAGAGACGCATTCCGACAATACCATTACATTGTCAAAGTTTTTGTGTACATATATAAAAATAATTAGAAATGATGAGTACTTGGAGAAATTGCATGCACTTTTCTGGATGAAGGACTGGATTTATCGTTGTTCCATTTGGTGTCTTCAAGGAAGAAAATGGGGGAGAAGTACTTCCAAGTAGTGGTTAAGTAATGTGTAAACTTTATAGGTAATAACAGACTAATGAGAAATCATTATGTTACGAATATCATCCTTAAGACGAGAAGTGTAGTGGATTTAAATGAAATGACGTAGATGAAAGAAATAAAAGGTTTAGAGATTGAGTTGCGCAGAAGTGTTTTAAAATGTTGTATAAGCCTTATGATTGTTTGTGTTTTAAAGTTAGTGTGAATAGAGGCTTTGTTGTTGTTGGTCTATAATTTGGAAGAAATGGCACAGACAGTTTAAGATTGAAAAGACTGTATTAGGATTTTACTGTGCAGTATTACGTGTATTTAATTGAAAAAAAATAACTACTTTGAACAGTGTTGTGTCTTGGTGACGACAGGAAACTGTTCATTTATAATGGATTTCGGGGGAGAAGAAGATAGATGGTCCAGTGACATCTTTCTAAATGTAGTGAATGAAGTGGCACTTATTGCTGAAACTTTATCAAATATTGAAAAGCGATCGCAGAGTCCCTCCTTACTTACGAAAAGTTATGTAAAAGTGAAAAACTATTTAAATGTGGTACCCTTAGAGAACAGTGTACATTCCCTAACGAAAAGTGAATTTGCTGAAATGGATATTGAACAAAGGCCAGCCAGTCCATCCCTATTAAAGCCAAGTGTTAGCAATATGTACTCCCAGTGTGTAAATACAGAGACAAAGCTTGGAATTGAAGCTCCCCGTTTTTCAAGAATGTGTATGTCCCCAAAATCAAATGAGGTGAAAAGTGAATTTGGTTAAATGGATATAGAAGAAAGACCAGACAGTCCATCCCTATTAAAGCCAAGTGTTACCAGTATGTACCACCTGTCTGTAAATACAGACACAAAGCCTGGAACGGACGTCCCTGTGTGTTCAACAATATGCATGGAAATAGACATGTGCGCAAAATCAAATGTGGTGAAAAGTGAATCGGTGCAGATGCATACGCTAGTTAAAGGTAGATGCCATGTGCGAAATACAAAGTTATGATGATGTGCAGGAAGACATAAATATTCGTACTAAATTAAGAGAACAACAAAGTGAATATGATGAAATGGATAGTGGACGTGATAGGAAAGAGAGAAGTGAAAGAATAGCATTTTGTGCATGTGAACGAAACATAATTGAGGAAAGTTGTATATTTGAAGCCATAGAAACTGCAAATTATGTTCGATTTCCGCTAATTTGTGGTGGATGTGTACAACAAGAAGGTAATCAATTGGCTCATGCCTGTATAGGATTTGGTTGGAATGAAATAGAACGTGAACATTTGCTTAATGATCGAATGTGGTGTAGTGAATTTGAGTCTATTAATTTTAAGGCTTTATATAATGTGTATGAAGTGAAACATAATAATTGCAAAGACTATACAATTGGTATATTTAAAGTGGGACTAAGAAATGTACTGGAACGTAAACTGATTGAAGTTCAGAAAGTGTTACTTGTTAAAGATATTTTTGCTGAACATAAGGAATGACAGTATGAAGAAAGATGGAATGGAGATTTAAGACGATTAATATGGTGGATAAAACATGCATTAGTGGTTTGCATAATAACAAGCATGCATAGATGGAACTTATGTACCTTGTAGGTATTCGATATTTGGTTTTGAAAGGAGAGGGCGTCGATAACATGAACAGTATTTGTGTTACCTATGGTTTTACATAAATATGAAATACGATTGGTTAGAAATTTTTCCATTGGGTGAACCCAAGTTCCGTTATGATGACCTAAACTCCAATAGTTTTATTTTTCCTTTCCTCTAGAATTAAACCCTGGCAATGGTTGGATATTCTATGTAACGTCTATGCGAAAAGTTATTGCACTGAAGAGTGTGGTATAATTGAGGTGTGAGCATTGTGTAAAGACGTAAATGACAGTTGACTTATAAGAAATACTTGCAGTAAACACACGAGAAACCATGGAGGATCACGTTACGCTAAAGTGATTACAAAAGAAGAACCATGTTGGTGTAGGTCCGTCTTTATAGACTTTGAATGTTTGGAAGAAATGCTAAAGGACTTTGACATTGAAAACAATCTTAGGTGTATCTGGTGTTACTACATGTTTGAGGAAGAAAAAGACGTGTGTACTTGTGGACAATTTGAGAACAACGAATAAGTACTGTACATACTAGCGAATCCGGATTCTGTTCACGCAATTTATGAACTGTTTAATAAGTTTCATTGTTATACCAGAATTAACTTTATTCCCTTTCATCGGTGTTTGGCGGAACAGGTAAACATCCATTTGGACAATGTGCGTGAAATCCTGCAAGCAAAAGTAAAACCTAATGAATGAAACTGTATAGTAATATTTTATATGAACTGCTTAATTTTGTGCAGTGGCAGTGTATTGATTAGTACTGTAGAAACAAAATCAAATTTAACACAAACTGTGAGACTAAAAAGAAAATTAGACGTAACAGAAAACTGTAGCTTTTGTAGAAAAAACACTACTTGAATGTGAAAGAGACATCTAAGTGAACTGGAAAATATTTTTCTTTAGTGAACTTAACCTGAGTAATGTATAATATGGTGATGGCTTTTTAAAAAATAAATAGTAAGCTGAAATATTTACGTGTGTTTTGTTATGTCCTTTCAGAAATATGATGAGGTATGTAGTATTTATAATACTGTGTTTTAATTTTGAATATTATTTGTAGCCTTTAAGCTCAGGTTGGCATATTAAATTTTGTTTGATTCACATAAAATTTGCATTTGATAGGTTTAGTGTTATAGAAATGAAACTTTTGCGTACAATTATTAGAAAATTATTGTAAGTGTTTTTTGGTGTTTAGACTACTCGATTTAATACATAATAAAGTAATTGAATGTCAGACAAAATGATATATGTAAAAGCTTAATGAATGTGGGTTTTTGATTATTTAATCCAAGGTTCTGCATTTTAGTTGAAGACCAAAGAACAAACTTTTATTTTGTTAGGGAATAGTTTTTGTGTTTTAAAATTAAAGTCTAGTATACGTGCGGATAATGTGAACTCTAAAAGTAACATCAGCATTTCATAATGCAAAATTATGATACACAAATTTCTTTTTATTAATATTACAGACATCTTCACACTTTGTATACATCCAGACTTGCGTTGGAAATTTCAGTAAATCACCATTGCAATCTAAAATGCTAATGGAAACAGAAAACATGGGGTCCACATTAAACAATAAGATTCGTATCACAAATGCAAACAAAATTCTTGACATATACTGTAGCATCTGAAATCTGATGATGTTGATATGGTACGGTAATTTCTCGTTTAATAAAGCGAGAACTTCTCTCGTTGTTATTATGTTTAGATATAATTTTAAAACCTTTCGTATTTGTGGGTGTAAACATTAAATCGAAATATGTGTTGTTTGTCCAATATTTTGTACAACTGTCACAGCAAAACAAACTATTATTATTACTTTTACTAAATGTAGCATATGCATATACTGTTTCAGAATAAACCGAACTCATTTTAATATTAAGGAAGTTGTAGTATTAATACAGAATTAGACACTAATAGGAAGTACAATTTTATTTTTTATCTTTATATATATTAAGGGGTGACACGATAAGGGAAAAGGATTGGGGAAGCTGATGGCCAGAGTATATGTTGATGGTGTTATTTATGCATTTGCAAGACGTAATTGCATTTAAAAGCAGTAAGGATTGTTGAGTGTTGCAATTAAACTTACGACATGTCGAATGCTACGCGAACACTACCATTCATTCATAATCAATCAATCCAAATATTTGTTTAGTTAAACTATAGAAATGATAGAACTGTGAAATTAATTTTGGAAAAACGTTACGCAAGATAAAACAAAGCAACCAATTGTGGAAAGACTTCTTTTATATAATTTGTAATCTGAGATTTTCAGTAAAGAAAACGCAAAGTGGATTTTTCATTACATGGGAATAACATTTTGTTATGTAAGGAGACGCATGCCTATAAAATATATTTGCTCTGTATCCCCTTAGAATAAAAATAAGAATCACAGTTTACGAGTGGTGTCCCATATTTAGTCTTTTCTTTTTTACTTGCAGTATGAAAAAGATTTTAAAGCGAAAAATGTATTTTATGGCGTAATGGTAACGAAGTATAGGATTAATCTCTTGGAATGATGCACAGATCATTGTGCATGAAAATTTAACAATGCTTCAGCAAATACTTTTATCGTCAAAGAAATGCCAAAAAAGTGCGATCACAGAGTAAAACATGTATTTGTAAATTTCCTTATGCGTAAAACTTAATTTTACATTTCTCTAATATGCAATGTCAGAATATCTAATATGCAATATATTTAGCAAAAGCAAAACGCGTTTATTTTAAACAAACTTTTCAGATCAGTTAAAATGAAATTTCCGTTCATCAAAAGATGAGTACAAGCAGCTTTGCAAATACATTTAATGATAGTTATATCACAATCATTTTAAAGCTGTGACGTCTTAGCAAAAGGCGTAACCTGTGCAGAACAGCTATGCAAGGATTTCATCAAATAAAATTATTTAAGATAATACTTCATGGGACGTTGCTATACTAAAGTTCATAGGTAGAATGAATGACCACTCGATTCGATATCAGTCAAACTGATATTGATTTTTAGATTTTGCATACAACAGTTACGGGAAACTTATATTCACTGTTCCAAAAGGTAAACTGAAAGTAACTGATAACAAAAACCACTAGAGTTTTCGGAAACAATTAAGAAAGAATCATGTAATGTAACAATAAATTTTAACATGTAGTGCAACACAAAAACCTTTTCTTGAAACACGCACAAACAGTTTCTAAAATGAAGTTACATTGTGAAAAAAACTTTTTAAACAAGAGTGACATACAATATGAGAGAAAACTTATTCTTGATGTGGAAAATTATTTTCAAAATAGTTACATTGTATAAAAAAGATTTCATTTACGACATTGTCACAAAACTCGTAGACATTTACGACATCTAGTGCAACTAAAAATATTTTCGTGACCTACAAAATAATTTTAGACATGCAATGTAAAATCAAAATTTTTGTTATGCAGAAAAGTTTTTCTACAAGTATTCTGTCAAAACTTCTTAGAAAAATTCTTATCCAACAAAGGAAACAAAAAATGTTCGATAGTTTAAAATACAAAATTCTGTTGAACAGAAAAATAAAAGTTCCAACTAAAAAAATAAGCTGTTCAGAAAAAAAATACATGCAACAATAGACTCTACAGTACAAAAAACAAAATGGTTTGATACCCTTTGATAACAAAAGCTGTAACTATGAAATGCACAAGCTAGCATACTTTTTAGAGAGTTTATCAAAAAAGAAAAAGAAAATGTATACTTAGAAAATGCATTTGCAAACAATAACACAACCTTCAAATGAAACAGATACAAGAATGAAAACTATTTTCTTTTATTAGCAATGATTTGTATGGAAACAGTTTCTGATCTTAGGCTACGTTATCATATGATAACCTTGAATGAAAGAGCAAACGATTCAGTGAAATTACAGCGCAATACTTTTTCATGTTAGGAAAATTACTTTTACATCTCATCTTGAAGGAAAAACCAAAGCGAGTCAGCGAAATTCATATGCCCACACTTCTTTCTTTTAAAGTGCATAACCTTAAAGGGGCAAAAATCAGACATCTCTTATACCGTAGTGCTGGAATGCATAGCCTCCCAGGGGTAAAAGACACAAAAAGGAAAAGCCAAAATCGAATCACCGAAATGTATCTGTGCACTTTGCACTTATAAATTTCGGTGAACCCCGCACAGGGGAAAAGCACAAGACAGAGAGAGAAGGGGGCAGGGGAGAGAGACGAAGGATGTGTATTCATAACCATTAAAATTTCATTTATATCCATGTCTTGCACCATTTCTCTTTCCCTCTTTCCTTGTTTTCTCCTCTCTTTATTCGCTCTTTCCCCATCTTTTTACATCTCTCTCTCTCTCTGTGCGTGTTTAAATGAAACAATAATTTGATTTTTGCCCATCTGTCTTGTGGTTCTCTACATGATGCTGAACGAGCCAATTCTTTCTTGCTCCAAATTGAAAATTTCTTGGCATGACATGTTTTCGCGCATATTTGTACTGTCATGGTGGTTGTCTAACTATTAGGCGTACAGTGAAACAATTATCCCGGAGGAGAGCACTATTATTTCTTAGCACTCCAACCTTCACTTATCTTTGTAAGTGGCTATACAAACCATTACGAGAACATTTTGTCCTTGGCTTTTATGTTTGATAGAACTTCCATTACATTCTTCTACTGGTATTTGTTCCTACACTGAGAGGTTCTTAATACAGCATATCGCTGTTAATACATTACTTTCTTATCATTTTTTCATAACATTTATTGCAACTATGATTTTTTATTCGGATGATAAGCTGTATCTGATGCTCTACATCAAAAGGGCATTTGTAACTGTTGACTTGTCTATGTCCTTGCATAAAATAACAAAATAGCCTAAATGCCAATTCTTCTATTTAGTGACAATATTACCTATTTGCTCATATTTTGCGACAAAATTACCGGGGACAAAATTACCCTTACAAAATTTCCGGTGACAATATTACCGCCGCCCGATCTGAACATCCTCGAAATGACGATTTGTTTTTCAAATTATTATAATATTAGGGGTAACAAATATATCATGTGGATATTTCCTACCCATAACGATTATTGATACCTCCTTGTAAGCGCTAGATATTCTCAAAGAGAAATTTTAAGTTTCCAAACGTCTCTGGGTCTTGCTCCGTGTATTCAAGCAGATATATCTAAATAGTGTATTCGAAAATCCTACAAATTAAACAGAAATGTAAATGGTTCTAACTTGTCTGATGAAGGTATTGTTAGAATATAGAAACTGTTATATTATTCTTAGTTTATCTTGCCAGCCTGCATTATCAAGTAATACATGAGCACAATCCAGCTTTTACCCTCAAAGGAGTCGCCAGCGTTTACACGTGGAGACAGGGTCATTTCACTCATCTCCTACTATCTCATTTCCCCTACTTTATCCCCAGATTTGTTAATACTTTTAATTAACGTAGATTTATGGGCCAGACAGGCAATTATGTCTGAAGCCTGTCACATTCGCATGGGACGACTTTACTCAGCGAGCACTCTTCCGGTTACAGAGGAGGGGCTAACTAGAGCATGTGTCTAACCCAACAATAATGACTTGAGTTCTGGATGCCTTTTATTGGTTCCAGGGGTCAAGTCATTGTTGTCGAGTTATAGATATCATATCGGCAATCGACTGACTAAACCGCGAAATCCTGGGAAACACATGTATGGCCGGCCGACATTAGGATGAAACCTGCGCAGATAGCAAAGAAACATTGCATCATACTTTGCGACTCCGAATGCAAAAGCTGTCATGGGAAATGTTTGCCTAAAAATTGCTGTAAATTTCCTTGTTAGCACGTATAAAATATGCAACAAAGTGGTAATTTAATATTGGTGACAATTTTCGAAATGCCATCTATGTTTTAGCAAGTCCTGGCACCGATATTTTCTAATTAAGTTGGAGGGTTTAGTCAACGCTGGTATTGCTGCAGATGTCAAAAAGTCTGCGAAGTGGAACAAAATAGAGTGGGTTACCCCGGAAACCTATTGCAGTGGTATCTGTTAGCATTCCGCTGATCTGAGTGAAGGATAAAGGATGGTGCTAAACTGCTTGCCGGTAGTTCTCGACTTAGTGTAATTACTGTTGGACTGCTTGCCAGGCTGGGTGGGATTCGCGGCGACGTAAAATGTTTGTCTTCTTTTCTTGATAACTTTACTTCTTTTTGTTTGCACTTATAAGTTTGCTCGTTTTGCTTCATTTTGCATTTTCAACATTTTACACAATTATATCAATTGTAGACACTTCACTGAAATATTGTAGGTTAGAATAGTCATGTTAGATTAATTTTTATTGTACGCGATCCAAATACCAAATATCACGTTGAAGACAAAAATACAATGACATCGAACAATCCAGTTTAAGTACTGCATGATTAACCCGTGGCACTGTTACTGAAGACTGCAGTGTTTGTAATACTAATCGTTGTTACATCTTGGCTAAGAGAAACGAAATAAACTTGTAACGAAATGACCATCGTGATTCGTGAATTTAGGCACACACACACACACAATAGGCAAACTTGCCGAAAATTTCTCTGTTATGGGTACATGGTACATGCCTCCCCAGTTTTAGTCCACATCAGGTTCGTTGAAATAATTAGAGTTGCTGGAAGCCTGAAATTAAGTGAAAAAAGTTCTGATTTCAAGTTGATAACATATGGATCCTTATGTAGTCCGTTTGGTTAAGCCTACTTGAATAATGAATTCCATTGGCTTTGTATCAACTGCAAACAACCCCATAGTGGTATCCTAAAAGTATTTGAATCTACGTATAAAGATATCGGTACTAGTAGAATATAGAATCTCAACTCCAATTAAAGATATAAATGAGCCCTGTGAAAGATATTTTCTGTTTACTTGTATATATTAACCAAAAAATGTGGGAAAATCTACTTGTAATGCATCTTTAAAAAATCAAACTCAGTCTACGCCATACTGCTGTTGTGTAGTAAATTATCCTATGTGTTTAACTGAATCGATGATTGCATAAAGAACTAAAGTCCAATTTTAATGAGACTGAGTTAAGATCACTTTCATAATCCTTGAGGATAGACACACATTTGTCAACACAGAAAAAAAAAACAGTCTTAACACTTTCAATATGTGAAATGCTACTTTCTTTTCTGTGATGTTAATATACTTTAAGAAACGCTAAACACTTTCTTTCATTTTCTTGAAATTTTCAAGTTGAAAATATGTTTTATGGACTTAAGTCCTTTCTGCAATCATCGATTCAATTAATAGATTATATTTGCTATTTCCTCAAAACAACCATTATCAGAACAACTTTTCTGAATATTTGAAAATTTTCCGTTATTCGATTCTGTCTTCCCAGTTCCCTATTTTATACTTATTCAGCACACAAGGCAACAATTTGTCATCGTAGTGATCAATAATTCAGCTTCGAAGACATGTTTACCGGCTGGTCATATAGCACAAGTTAAAAAAAAATTGTTTATTACAATAATATATTTTTTTATTATTATTGAGTGGACCATCCGGAGAAGCATCGATGTAGTGTATACATCTTATTGCTTATAAAATATTTATTTTGAAGACGCTTTGAATGATTCCTTATTCCAAGACGTGTTTAAAAGAATAATTTTATCTTTATAGAGTGGCCAGCATTTCATAATACAAGGAAAACTCTCGTTAGAAGTTATGTGATAACCCTTATCTAACAGTAAGGAGATACATGTTCTTTCTGTGCGGTCACCATGGCAACATTTATCACTCTTTTTACGCGCCTTCTCCACTCTGTTGAAACTATTATCATGAACATAACAGCGTCTGAGATTAGAGCCATGGAGGAAAGAAATGTACAGTCTGAGCACTCACATTTATGCAAGGTACTGTATCACCCCAACCACATTCGCTTGTTCTGACCCAGAGTGGTATTTTCAAGGGGATGATGGACATTTTGCCCTTCTTGTTACCTTCTCTGGCAAGATAATTTTTTTCTAGATGAGGAATATCTTCATTAGAACTTTCGTAACAACACTGACAGAACGTCAGGCTTACGGAATTGGAACTATGGCGTTACGTCATCTGAATAAAGTCGTAGCTATTATATTGTCATCTGGAAGATTTTCGGTAGCAATCATTGCTTTTTTCGCGCCCATATTAGCAACTTTGGTAAACTTCATTTTGAACTGACCATTCTAGTAACTTTTGACTTCGGCCCGTCACGTTTTTTAGCAACTATTTTGCTAATTCGATAGTTTTCGTTGTAGCATCTAATGACATAGTTGAAAATACGAACGTCACAAGCTCGCTGCAGTCTGGGTATGTTCTTATAACTTCGACTTTGGCACTCCAGTTAGATAAAGGAGATATTACGAACCGGGCCTTCAACTCAATCTTTTCCATTATTGAAGGAATGCAAAGGCTACAAGTGCAAGGTGTACGACACCGTCTGTGAATGAGGGAAAACCAGGGAGAAATAATCAAAATAACAGTGTGAACAGGATTCGAATCCGCGTCTCTTCCCCAGTGCTATATATATACAATAATACACAGCCATATTCAATCCACTAGTGGATGAGGCCCCTCCCGGAGGGAGGAGGTGGTCTACTGCTCCCACGCTGACCAGACGGGTTGGGAGAGGAGAGCCGAAGCCCTCAACTGTGATAGCTACCTCTTTATTCAGGTAGCTCCCCAATTGGCCTCACGACGCTGGGTGGACGCCGCACACACACACACACACACACACATATATATATATATATATATATATATATATATATATATATAATAATAATAATAATACACAGCCTTATTCAATCCACTAGTGGATGAGGCCTCTCCCGGAGGGAGGAGGTGGTCTACTGCTCCCACGCTGACCAGACGGGTTGGGAGAGGAGAGCCGAAGCCCTCAACTGTGATCGCTACCTCTTTATTCAGGTAGCTCCCCATATATATATATATATATATATATATATATATATATATATATATCCAAATTGAACGCTATATGTAGAAAGTACTCTGACAACATTTCTTAAAGAAGATTTGTAAAGATTAAAATAGCTTTGTACGTTTTAGTATTTCGTTTCTGAGTTTTAAATATTGTGGATTCCTGTACTGCATATAATTGTGCCCAATAATATACATAGAGCTTATGGGAAGAAATGAAAATACAGGCAAAGTAAATTTATGGTGTAAACATGGGGCTTCCCCCAAAACATTGAGAACTCTTTGAATCTTGTTCTGCCACCACCAGGCTATACACTAATTATCTTTCAAGTAGAGACTAGTACAGGTGTTCTGGGTTGGAAACTGTTCAATCGTAAACCCAAATTACAATGCTCTGAAGTGCGTATAGTATAAAAATACCGTAAAGAAAATATAACGACAAGTCTCACGTTATTATGAGTGAACATTGATAATGGAGTACACTAAAAATTCCGACTCTAATTGTTTTCAATTTCACGCAAACACACATAAAGCAATACCGTAAAGAAAGATTCAAGACTCGAGGTCGCTGATTTCATATTTGAAATAAGTTTCTCTATGTGCTTTCATTGAGGCCTTAGTGTGAATTCGTAAGATGTAGAAAGTTTAACAAATGAAGACTATGGGAAAACAACATGCGTTGACTTTTTTTTTTTTTTTTTTTGCGAAATTGATATAAAAGTTCCATCAGTTAGCTCTTTGAATGGCCTTTAAAAAAAAAAAAAAAACAAGCTATCATGCATGAAGATAGCATGCTTAATCCGTCTGCTACAAGCAAATCATTATTTGATGTAGTGGTATACGCAATGCTAATTCTGGACTTTTAATACACTCTCATGTAAATTCAAGTAAATGGACAAAGCACGTTCTTTTCCTATGGTCTTTAAACATTATTCAGAGACTGCTTTCAAGTAGATGTGATCACATTTTTATCGAATAAGTAATACTTTACCATATTGAATAATATGAACAGTACACGGAAAGAACAATCAAAGCTCATTTTTTAAAGTTGTGAGAAAACACACATTTTATGGTGTAAACACTTGGATTGAATTTCGATTTCTTTTTGGCATTAGGCACCTTGGCGTAGACCGATAAGGTGCTGGAGGGCCAAAAATAAATTTAAATTCAAGTGTTTACACCACAAAATGTGTTTTCTCACAACTTTCATGATTGTTCTTTCCCTGTACTCTTCATACTTGTTTCCCACCCCTGTGGTCCAGTAATTACGATCGTTGACTGGATATGAACTGGACAGCTGACAACTGCGGGGTCGAGTCCCTCTCATGCTGGCTATCCTGACTGAAGTTTCCCAGGTAGTTTCCTCAGTTCTATCACGAATACTGCGATGGTATCTAGAATATGTCCGATACCTTTGACCGTTCTGGCCGAAGGTTCTTGCTGATACCTTTCTCATCCTTTCCGGCAGATGCGTGTTTGCCGAGGGTTGTCACCCCTCGTTAGTGACGGGCTTCGACCACAGATGCCTATCCAACTCATAGAAAATATTTTTTAAAAAGAATAATAGCATTCAGTTTCACTAGAAGTGAAAATTTCAGCTAACATAAAGAACATATACAGCATTCAGAACATTTTGAAGAGAACTACCACTAAAGTCGGCAAGACAACAACTGGGAGTAGAAGCTGTCTGAATCAGATTTGAAATTTGAATGAGTAAAAATATTCATCTTGAATTAGTTTACAATAGGCTGAAGCTGCAACTAAGTTGAAGGGACGATTCTCTCGGCGAGCACTTTTATATGGTAATTTTACAAAGGCAGCAAGTGATCAGTGTCATATCTTTCGCCTCGTGAAGCTGAGAGAAATGCTCGAAAACATCGGAAGGAATAAGTAATTAAATCGTATATAAATATAGAATGGCCGGAAGCAGAACTTGTTATCCACTGCCGTTCAATAATAGTAATAATAGTAAACACAGATCAACGAACACTATTCTGGTATCCTAAATAGTTTACAGAGATGCATTAATTAGATGTAGGTAGTTGAATAATAATAATAATTATTATTATTTTATTTTATTTCATTATATTTATCATTATTATTATTTGTCTCGGTTTGGGAAAAACCCAATCAAACTTTGGACCAGATAATGTCCGGGGTTCCGGAGGTATGGACGACATATGCTTTAAATGGGAAACTATGACTTATTCGATAAAAATGTGATCAAGTCTATTTGAAAACGGATTCTGAATAGCTACGAAAATAAACTAAGCTTACCTGCATTTTCATACATTTTTTCTCGTAATTGCATGCGTGTTGGTATAATTATATGAAGTAGAAAGACACTGTATTTTAAATTCTGAAACTAACCACTAAAAATTTCAGAACTATGCATTCTTTGCATACCTTAATTTCTTTAAGGTATGTTTTGTTCACGTACTTTGTGTTTCTTGTCGTATTAATGGCGGATTCAAATGCATTCGAAATAGGATTGATTCAGTATTACCCATGCAACATCTAGCGAAGTCAGCAAGCTTCACCACGAGGCAAGTTTTTGTAAAAATGAATAGGATGAAGGAGCTAATATACTTAGTAAGAACTGAGCCTTAACGGTATCAATAGTTCTCATATTGTCTTTATTCTTTTATTTCGTGTTTCGTTCCAAATTCTCCGACATACTAAAATACAAGTTTACTACCTTTCTCGGGTGCTCCTGATTAATGAAACATAAAGGGAAAAAAATATGGGTCATGATTATGGCTGACTCACCTAAATAAATTATGTCAATTTAAAAAACTTCAAAATTATGGAACGAAATTCCCTTAGCTCTCTCTCCTCAAAGGGTTAACTCACTGTCTGAAACAACAAGCAAAACTTTAATTAATAAACGAACAGGGAGAACGTTAAACACCAGTTCTTCATATAGAATTAACTAGGTCTGATTTCCTTGAAAAATATTGATAATGAACTAAAACTATATATTTATAATGAGATCCTTGTCTAAATAAAAAGAGATGGAAAACTTTGGAGAATTTTAATCATGGTTTTGTTGTTACTGGAATTTCTCAATTGGGGGTTTTCATGGATAAATTTAGACCTCTCTGTTCTGTTACACTGTTTAATAAAAAAGGTACTGGTTCGTTTCGTTTATAATGGGTATTTCAGAAGGTTTCACTTAGAAACGATGTGTATTAGATATAATTAATAACGTTATATGTACGTGAACGTGAAGGATATTGATTTCTGGCACTGTTGCCTTGCCTTCACGCTTGTAATCAAATGAGGTCATTGTATCCAGAACAAAGACTTACTTCTTCAGTGGTATGGGATTATAGTTTCGATTACTCTCCTTTGGTATGTCTTGACTCTTGGGCAAGATAATGCCAGAAACTAAGATAAAGAACCAAAAGGAACAGTGGCGGCGTCAGAGCTAAGGGAACAGGGAGGGGGAGGCACAGCAGGGGCCAAGAAGATTTCTGGGAGGGCACAACTCCTATTATCCGTTGGACTAGTGTTATATACCATCAGTGTTGGGAGTACCTAGGTGCAAAACACGTACCTAGGTACATTTTAGTTGCAATACCTAGTACCTGTAACTAGGTACTTTTTGGCTGCACCTAGTACCTGAATCTTAGGTACTTCAGCTAATAATAATTGAACAAGAAATTTCTCAGTGATAGAGTTTGATAAAAAGTTTCCTATATTAGGCTGGTAACATTCATCTTGGAACTATCTGACTCACTTAATCCAAAAATAAACAACTGATTCATGTCCAATATATGTTTAATTGCTCAATGTAAAACTTGGAAACTTTTTACTCCAACGCTGGCGATTTCTTTGAACTTTTAAAGTAGCTTTTCCAAAATTTCGAAAGTAATAATAATAATAATAATAAAATGTAGCAAAAACCTTAATCAGCAGGGAACGTGGAATGAATGCAGGACAGCCATATTTAAAAGACAAAAAATATATGGTTAGTTTCTACTTTTGGAACATTGTTTAAATGTTTAATACACCATGGATTCATCTGCTTTGTTTTTATTATTATTATGAACTGAAGGCCAGATCTTGACACACTGCAGCAAAACTAACTGGTTATTGGACGTTTGATGTTTGATGTAACCGAAGTAGAAGTAGCACATTCCACGTCGGCCGATATGGGCATATTAGATTTTACGACATCGTTCAACGACATGGGCCCCATATTGAATGGCAAACATCTTAGCCAATATCGGTCAACAATATAGATCGACATCGATCATCGACATTGCTCAATATCGGGTATCGACATCGCTCAATATCGGTCATTGATATTGTGAACATAATGGGATTCTGATTTTTTTACTATTTTTAAAAAGGAATCCCATTTTTTTTTATATAGGACCACCAACATAGACAAAACAACAAGAAATTGTAAAAAAAACTACTAATTATGTAAAGAATTTATTTATTTATTTTGGATTGTAAAATTGGTTGAACACTGCTAGTTGTAAAATAATGTTATTTTTGATACTGTGTTCATGCTAAAATTGTAGTTCTGCTCAATTGCAATCATTTCATGTCACTTCCGCTTTTCACTTATATATATATATATA
>JAGDQP010017900.1:0-17827 GCA_022664845.1 Lepisma saccharinum | reverse complement strand
TCCTAAAATTGCGACATAATCGTTGGCAGTGATGCGTCCGCGAAGTGTGACCACAGGACCCAATGAAAACCATGATATTGCGGCCCACAGCATCACCGTGCCGCCGCCATGTTTCACAGTTGGAGGAGACACTGCAGATCATACGCTTCTTTGGGCGTTCTCCACACATAAACACGGCCCGTGGTTTGGAATAGGGTGAATGGTGACTCATCCGACCATACCACACGTTTCCAGTCGTCAACGGTCCCAGTTGCATGGTCGCTGCACCATTTGCGGCGTGCTAAAGCGTTCTGGTCCCTGATGAGAGGTTTGGCCCGTGCAACACGACCCCGTAAGTTCATGTCATGTAATTCGCGGCGGACTGTGATTGTCGAAACAGGTTGGGGGAGGTGCTGATTGAGTTCCTCCGTCACTTGCGCCGCAGTGGCACGACGGTTCCGCGTGACAATGCGCTTTAATACCCGGCGTGCCCTGTCACTGATGCTTTTCTTCCGCCCACTGTTCCGCTTCCCCGATGTGGTTTTCCCGTGTGTTGTGTAGGCCGTCATCACCTTCGACACTGTCCCTGGCGACACACCTAACACACTAGCCACTGCCGTCACACTCACTCCACATAACCGCGCACCAACAATTTGCCCTCTTTGAAACTCTGAGAGGTCTCCCATTTTACACTACCTCCGTCTGCTGCAGCCACTGCACACTCCTGTTCCACGACGCCTGACGTAGTATGGAGACCAACCTAACACACCACCACCAGCAGTCCGGCGCTGCGGTCGCCACGACACCACATATATATAAGCCGAGAACTTAAGAGTACAAGCTATGATTACAATGAAACAGCTTCAATTGAAAGAAATTATGTAAAATAAATGTAAATACATATAACTTTAACTTATCCTTCTACTAAAGGGAACCTCTCTAAACAACAACATGGCCTCGAGAAAATACGCTACTTTCTACCGTACAAACGAAACAAAAGTGTAAAATGTCCCCCGGTTCTGGCGGTATACGATAACCAGCGTAATAAATACTACCATAAATCTTGTTGGTTTTTCTATGTACTTACAGTGATAAAAGACTTCTGGGGAAAAACACAATCAATTTTAAAACTTTATTTGTCAATGTCCTTCCCGTGGAAGAGTAGGTTATTTCTGCACTTTAACATGCTTCGATGAACAACTCCTTTGCCACCAAACAAATCTGGCCGCGTGTTGACTACAACAGGAACGTTTATATTTTATCACCAGAGGGCTATAGCGTTGCCTGAATAAACATCGGTTTGCCCATATGGACCGACATTGATGAATATAGATATAGGTTAACGACATGGATCTATATGGTTCCACGACGAGTGCTCTATTTATTTTAATTTATTCATTATGAACAAAAAGTTTTGTAAAAATCGATTTATTCTTTGCACAATACTTACTATAGTTTTAGAAAATAGGTAAATTAGTGATACCGATAATTGATGTCGCTCCCGCATCGATCGACGTGGGCTCAAGCGGGCCGCTCTCCCGCCCGCATTAACGATGCGGGGCGATATCGTTCCCATGAACGGCCAACATGCATGTGCTACTGGGGAATGTTTCTCTTTACAGGAATAAAGTACTCTTTGTGGATCACAAGAGTTTCACAGACATGCACTACTTTTAATGTATTAATAACATATTTTCTGAGACCTTGGATCGGCACCGGGGAGGCTTGCAGCTTCGAATCCTGCTGTCGGCCACACCTGCCGAGATTCTCCAAGATTTTCTCAGTTTCACCAGTCTAATCTTGATATCATAGCTAAACAAAGGTCATGAACGCTAACTTAACCCTCTCTATACTCGGAAGAGTGCTTCCCGAAGGACGCCATCCCTCTGACATATGGCGGGCTTATCATATAGTTGGCTGTAAAGTCCATAAATAAATATACTTTAAGAACACACAGAATTTTATTTTGATGTTTTGCAACGCATTGTTTTCTCCATTTGTCAGAAATGAATTAGCCTTGTTTAATTATTTTTTAATGTTTTTTTTTTTCATTCGAATGCTAATTTTCTCTTTCCTTCACAAAAGAAAGAAATGAAGAATAACTGAAAGATTTTGTTAATGAGTTGAACATTGCAGGAATACCGTTTCATAAATTTTAAAAGAATTATTTAGTTTTCATATCACTGAATCGTAATATTTTATTACCTAAAATCTGGCACTTTTTTTTAATAATGTTGGGAGTTTCTTTCACATAATGTATTCACTTCTCTGTTTTCTTGGGTTCTTCATGAAGTTAAACTTTTTTTTTTTTTCGTTTTTAAACGATGTCCTAAACAACGACTAACCATCCTGATTGAAGTATTTTTAGTTTTTTGTTGTTAGTCTGACCAAGCAAATGCCGGGATGATAACTTCAACCTAGACCCTAGTCGATTCATTCCTGCATCCTTTCCCTTACCCTATCCCAGTGTGAGCCATCGATACCTAAAGGCCAAAAATGCATTCAAATCACTGGAAAGTGAAAGATATAAGTTTTCACATATCTTGCTTCAGAAGTTTATCTTGATAAAGAAATCTTGAAGGAAGAAATAAAAAAAAAAAAAAACTTCTCATTTTATATTTTATTTTACATTTATAATACAAAGTTGAAAATATCATGAGCTCCAACTCTGGGATACGTTTTATTTTCTTTTTTTCT
Source organism: Lepisma saccharinum (assembly GCA_022664845.1). Classification (NCBI taxonomy): domain Eukaryota; kingdom Metazoa; phylum Arthropoda; class Insecta; order Zygentoma; family Lepismatidae; genus Lepisma; species Lepisma saccharinum. Next base: position 15,151 of record JAGDQP010017900.1, on the reverse strand, counting down.
TTTTTAAAGTGTCCCATCCGCCCCTGGTTCAGGGAGAGCCGAAACACACTTTGTTTTCACCAGGAAACGCGTTAGCTTTTTCCATGAGTTCTTCAAACTACTACAATACATACAAGCAACCACTAATTCACACTCAGGACTTAGTAAGCAGTTTGATGCTTTCTGAACATCTTGAAGAATGCCACGAACAAAACAAATGCAGTGAAAACATAAAGTTGAAATCTAGGCTTTCCAACAGTGCCTGTTCTCGGAATCTTTTTCGGCTAATATTATATTCAAAGTTTGCGGTATAATGGGAAACAATTGCTCTGACTGCTAAGGCAGAAGAAATGTGACGAATCCACCTTATTTGTATCACAAATATGTTTCAGTTTGATAACTCTTGGCGTTGTGCCTTTTCTGTAGCTTAGCAAAACTTGCGTACACAGTAGAGCGCGATACGAATACATATAGGTGCTTGAGTACTGCAAAAAATGTCAACTTTTTTTTTTTCGTCGACACCATTACATACTTCCATCAACACTAAATTCAATCGGTGGTTAAAACAGTACCCTAACCTGAATTTCATTAACCCGCCTTTATTACCTGGTGCTCACATTTTAAAGTGGAGGGTCACCATCAGGGGCACAGCTCAATGTTAGGGGGCAGGGCCGCCGCCTCTGCGAAGGAGCAAATAGACAAAGAAAAAATAATGAACATAGTTAATTAGGAAAATTAAGTAAAGTTACTTTGTTCTCACTTGTATTGAAAGACTGCACTTAATTAAATATACTTGTAATCTGCTGCTTTGTCAAATGTACTAGATTCAAAACGAGGAAATTAAATGGTTAAGCGAATCAGGAAATCTTGTTAGATTTATAATTACCACAGGAATTAATTAATTGACTGATTGACAACAAGGATATTAGATTGGTTATTAACATACAAAGGGAAAATAAGAAAACTGTAAAATGAAAACGTATAACGGTCATGCGCAGAAGTATTGGATATAACCGCTGAAGTTCCTTTCACTTCAGTCAATAAGAGAAGGTCGTTGACCACATTTTTAGGTCTGCCACAGCATTGTGTTTATTGTTTACCACACTTAACACTTATTCTAATTTCTAACTTGGAATACTCTGAAGTTCATGATCAACCTACAGAAACACTAGGAAAAGAACGAACGCATTGCTGTAGTTTTCTGAGATTACTATGTCAAAGCATAGTTAATACTATTTACTCATCTTCCTTGGAATTTTGCTGCACGATTTTATCTTTGCAAAGCCTGGGGGGTGTTGACGTATTCTCAGATGAGTAAAAAGTTCCACTGTTGTTATTTTGAAGAATTTGAATTTAGTTATGGCCTGACATTTGGCACCTCAGGCTCAGGCTGGGAGAGGGTGGGGAAAAAGATGTAGGAAGGTAGTCAGTCAGGACCTAGTTTGTAGGCACCATCCCGGCATTCGCCTGGTGTGACAGGGGTTGGCAAAAAAATTTATATATCGGTACCCACATTATTAACAGAAAAGAAACCGACTTTAAAATTATTTATTGTGAATGTTAAAAACAATCTCATGTACTCTCACAAAATCCGTGAGCCTAACCTGAAAAATTATAAATATCCTCCTGAAAAAGGATAATGATATTACGAAGAAAGAAAAATGAACTTTTTAAAGATATACTTTTTTTTTAACAATTCGTACTAAAAAGTAAAAACATAATTTTGTTTATGCATGACTAAACAGAAAAGTATGAGGACTGCTCACATATACGATCATTTTATAAATTCTTGAGGCGCGCCTCATCCTTTTCTTTTTAGTCATGCATAAACAAAATTATTTTTTACTTTTTAGTACAAATTGTTTAAGAAAAGTATGTCTTTAAAAGGTTTTTTATTGTTATTATTATTTTAGTTATATCAGTGTTGAGATACTTTTTCTCAAGCTAACGTTTTGTGACCCAAACCCCAAAGTATTCTACAACCAGACAAACACAAGATCGTTGCACCCTAGTATTTATTTTATGATAAAGAAGTCCATATTACAATAATTAAAATATGTTTTTAAAATACGCGTATACAGGGTGTTCGAGGTAAATCCGGAATGTGTATAGGCAGTAGTAATGGGGAAACATATAAGGCTACCTTGGATCGGGGCGCCCTTTCCGTGCGCTCGGTCATCGAGGCGTCACGGTCAGTGTGCATTCGACGGTTGGCGAGCACAAAACGATGAGCCAGGAACGGGGAATACGATCGTCGGGCGGCAATACTCGAATCGCTTCGCGCCGGGAAGACACCAAAATAAATCATCGTCTGGTTTGGGACTTGGGTACAGCAAGAGCCAAGTTTATGACATTGCTCGGAAGTTTAGAGAATCGGAGCATCCGGAACTTGTTATTGCTGCGAGGAAACAACACAAGAGAGCGATCAGATCGGAAAAGAACTGACGATTTCGTTGCGGAGCTGAAAGAGAAGAATGAAGAGGATCGTGGACGAAGCATGCATAGCCTGGCAACGGAAATGGACGTGCCCACATCGACAGTCCATCTGGCAGTGCATGAGGACCTGCAGTGGAAATCATTTGTGTTTCGGAACCATCAGTTGTTGACTGAACAAAACAAAATGGACAGAAAACTGAAAGCCCAAGTTCTCCTCAACGACATCAAGCACGATAGCGCTGGCTTTCTGAGATTCTGCTCAGACGAGAAGAACTTTATCCAAGACCGGAAGGTCAACCGTCAAAACGATCGCTGGATCTGCCGTTATGCACACCAAATTCCCGTCGTCTGTGATGGTGTTGGGGGTCGTGAGCAACGCGGGAGACGTCATGCCACCACACTTCTTCGAGGAGGGCCTGAAGGTGACAGCCGACAGTTACATCAACCGTCAACGTTCTGGAGACCGTGGTGAAGCCGTGGATAGGAGAGGTCGCTGCCGGCAGGGAATACGTCTTCCAGCAAGACTTCGCTCCCGCTCATAAGGCCCGGGGAACGCACAACGCAGGCCCGCTTGGCTGTTCAGCAACTTCCTTTACCACTGGTCCCCAGACTTGTGCCCCCAGCCCCCCCAACAGTCCTGACTGCAACCCCCTGGACTGTTACGCGTGAGGCGTGGTTGAAGCAAATGTGAACGCATCGCATACAACACTACTCTACGCGCAGCGATCAGGGAGTGATGACCCAGATGGACCGAGATAAGCTGAAGTTGGCGTGCAGCCGATTCCGGTGCAAGCTAGAGAAGGTTGTAGCAGCTGACGGAGGCTACATTGAATAATTTGATTAGGTCTGTTCTGTGCTTTCTTTATACCAAGTTTGGTGCCAATACACTTACTTTTCGTTAACAGGCAATGCTTTTTTTTTTCTGCTTGGTCAATTTTCCGGATTTACCTCGAACGCCCTGTATAAATATATAGAAATATATTAAAGTAAAAGAGAATATTGTATTGTCACCCGACTTACATCGCTGTGCAATATTTCATCATTGCATGACATCGGGAAATGAGTTAAATTTACGTTGGAATATTTGAGGACACGATGAACCATTGTGAAGTAAAGAAAAGTCTGTAAAAAGTAATTTTGGCGAAACTTTTTTTTTTTTTATGGGATTGAAGAGATACAAAGATTTTAATGCTTGTATGTTGTATTCTATTTAATACTTCAAACAAAAAATATTTCAGAGTGGCTCCGGTTTTTTTTAACTCTTTCCGGAGCTATGATACTAATGTTATATAGGAACTGTTCGGGTTCGTATTTTTCAATAATCGCGGTATTCCGTGGAAGAAACACTGTTCAAACGCAAATAAAGAAAAAATTACAATTTTTAATTTGCGTTCCGGGACCCAAGCATAGACCTGGTAAGTATTTTCGAAACTTTACCCAATATACTAGGTGAGCAATTTCAGCTCTGGTTGGAACAGCTTGATTTTTGGGTAGTATTGTTTCACGAGTTTAAACTGGAATGGCAGAAACGTATCGTGATGTGGTGAGACCATGGGAAGTAGACTCAACTTCAGAACGGACAGTGCGTCGTCGCGGGGACCACAGTCTCCAAGATGAGAAAGGTAGAGGATGTAAGTGAAGGGTGGATAACAATGCTTTAAAGGACCCAGGGTTTTGTGGAGACAAGTTCAAACACCATCGTCAGGGAACTTGCACGACAGTTCAACGTTTCCAAGCAGCAGGTGGACATCTGCAATAACCCTAGTTTCGTTATCACAATGTCTACTCGATCGTATTGTGATGTGTGATGACAAGTGGACCCTGTATGATAACCCCAACGAAAAGTGGGCAGTAGTTGGACGTCGATAAAACCGTTAAACACTTTCCGAAACGAAGTTGACGCTACCGAAAGGTTTGTTGTTAAGTGTGATGGACCGCATTGGGTGTTATCCATTCTTCCTGGTGAAACCATTACCACTGTTACTTACTGTACAGAAGGTGTGGAAATGTACAAGCAGTGGTGTAGAAAACAGCCGTCGTTGGTCAGTAGCAAGAGTCCTTTGCTCCTTGCAGAAAACGCTAAACTCCACGTAGCAAAATCTAAGAAACAGAAGCTAAGTGGACTGAGGTATAAAGTTTTTCCACACCCTCCATATTCCGCTGGACTTAGCACCAACATACTACTATATGTTTATGTATCTAAATCAGTTCCTGAATGTCAGGATGTTCAAAATCAGTGATAATGTGGAAAGTGCCTTCCGGGACTTGATTACTTCACTGGAGCCATGCTTTTTCAGGAATGGAATCGAGAGTCTTGTGAATCATTGGCAGCGTTGTGACACTGCGGACGGAAACTACTCGTATTTCGAATGGAGCAAGTGTGTTTACCCCACTCCAAAACTCGGTAGTAAACGATCATTTATTTCTCAACAATCTGATATAATAGCAGGGAGAATATTTCAAACAGTTTCTTGAGTTTGCCCTTCTAGTATGACCAATTATTGTATGTGCATGCATTGGAAAGAGGGGATGTTAATAAGTACCTCACAAGAACTGTAATTACTCTGATAATTATAATTAGTATGGCGTGATCATGAAAAAGTTTGTTGTACAGTATAATAAGTGAACTGGATCTTTGCGTTCAAGTCAAATTTCAGGTTGCCATTTCTTAAATATAAAAGTATTACGTCTTATATTTGGGGCTTAGACCAAAACGCATTTATCTGCTGTTTTAGAAATTAGTTGATAAAAGAATTTCTCCACAATTATGTTCTGCTGGAGGTAGATTTTTCAAGTAATATGGGTTGTTGATATTGAAATACAAATTGTTCTTAAAATAAGGTCAGGGTTTTGTTATGGAATACCTGATACACAAAACTATTTGAAATGATTTTTGTTGTACAGAGTGTTTACATATAGAGTGACAAAAGAAATGGAATATGATTGCTCGTGCTAGGACTGAGATATGAATATTAAGATGGCAGTAATGAAAATTGATCGTACGAAAGAAGCACTCGTTCTATATGCCTGGTATTCATATAGGCTATCAGTGTTGTATTAAACTTTACTGCTCCGAGAATTGAGGAAATGTCTACTGACCCAGTCAGCAGATACACCACATTCAGATTGGGGGTACACTTCATACTACAGTTCATACATATTTTGATAAGAACTTTTTAAAAAGGGCTTTTAAAATTACTAACGATATTTTCAAACTTGGTGAAAGTATATTTTAGAAATGCAGATATGCGATCGTCACTGCTTTATTTGTCTTTCTTGGCCGAGGTGAGATCCACTTCATACTACAAATCGCATAAATCTTTAGAAAGGACCTTGTTGAGATATTTTAGTAAATTTAGTTATATTTTCAAGCTTAGTAAAAAATGGTTATAAACTTTCAGTTTGTAATTAGAATTCAATAATAAATACTCCTTTTTTTTTAGTAAAGAATAAATATAAAGCTTAAATGTTTGTCTATTGTGTTTGAAAATCACTTTTTGAGTTATCAGTAAAAATTCTTTCGGAAAACTAATGTTCTTATGGATCATTGTAAGTTGAATGCAGTATACAATTTTATTGTACTCAACGATGTATATATAATGGCAATACTTTCGATTTACAACAGCCATAAAATACATTGTAACGAAGGAGTTATAATTTCTTTTCTGCTGATACGCAGTTTCCTAAAGACGCTGTTTTCTTTCCAACACATCATAATCGATTTTGTAACAAGGTCGTGCCAGATACAATGTGCAGTTAACAATAATATAACTTGCATAGTTCATGTGGATTTGTTTAATCCTTAATTTCCACAGTCGTTTTTTTAAAACTGCAAAACAAACCTCAATTTAGTTGTTTAACATTTCCTTGAGAAATAAGATAAATACCACAGAAAGTATCAATAAAAGTAATAGACATTACTATCTGAATTGCAGTTGACATTTCTGGACAAACAATATTTCAAGAACAGTGTTTTATGCTCCTTGTGTGATTCGAACCACTATTAAAATCTTATTGTCATAAACACGTTTTAAATGTTCTATCGGTATGATAAGTTGTTTTTTAAGTAAGGGAAATGAAAGCAACAAAGACGTTATTTCGATCTACAAAAATGTTATTGTTTTATTTGTTTGTGTTTTATTAGACCAGTATATCTTTCAATGATAACTTCCTTCGTTTCCATCTTCTATTAACTGTCTGTTCACTTTTATAATATAATAAAATAAGATTTTCCTTTGATGTTCTTGTTTCTAGTTTGCGTTTTCTTACCTTACTAACTTTTTAGTTTCCTCTTAACAGGAAAAACAATCCCTACTAAGTATAGTGTCTGCGGAGCAAAGATACTGCACGAAAATACATAAACTACTATAGTATCTTTGAGATAAATGATCTAGTTATCCAGACACACCCTCACTTTCCTTGGACAAAATATACAGTACCAAATCTTCCTTGAAAATAAACTGATAATGTACACGGAAAGAAATAAAAGGTTACTAGCAACCCAAAAATGGGTTAATGTAACAGAGTGAGTTGGTAAATATAGAGCCTAATAAGTACAAGGTTACAGCAACCCAGCTAAAAAGGTTAGATCCAGTGGGTTGATCTAACCCTCCACGTAGGTTAGTTTGAAGGGTTATGATAAACAACTGTACTTAGTTACTTTAACCCACATTAAAGACAATTTTAAAAAATGTGGTAAAATTGTCTGAAAGCAAGTTACTGTTATGATTTAAACTTCATATAGCTTATTATAACTATCTCTGTAAAAAAAAAGAATCCGCACTGGGCTAGGATCGAACCAGGAACCTCATGCGTAACAATCCGAAGAGCTACCAACTACTCCACCGAGCACCTGAAGTTTAAGGCTGATAATGCATTTATTTCACAAGTTACGCTACTGTGATATTCATTATTCGAATCTCAATGTTTCATATTACACTTGCTCATTAACAGAATATTAATAATAATTTATATAACACTAGGTTGCTAGGTTACCTCCTACGCTTCACCTTAACGTTTTGGCGTTGGTACAAAACTTCCATGTGGAAGCTTCAATGACCGCCATCTCGTATAGACGAGACTCGGTTCAGCTAACCCTCAACAAGGTTAGAAAATAACTAATTCTCAGAAGGTTAAATTTACCTACACATTAAACGGTTAGCATAACCGAGCAGTGGGTCAATCATGTTGTTTAAATTAACCGTGTTGTTTGTTTATTCCTTCTTGTACCAATCGTGTAGGTAACTGGCTACCCACGAAAGGGTTGTTTTTAACCTGATTTCTGTTAACCTTTTTCAGTGGGTTACCATTTACCTACAGAATTAGGTACTTTCATGTCTCGAAAGGGTTGTGATAAACAACCTGTAGGTTATGTGCAACCCTATTGGTCATTAACCTAGCAAAATCTTGACTTAGTTAAAACTAATTTCTTTCCGTGTATGACCCTTCCTCCCCCTAAAAATGTTCACAGACAAAATCCCCCACGCAAAATTGATTATAAAGTCCTTTGACATTGCACCCGCGAAAATTATGAAAACAGGGAATATATAACACAATTTTCGGAACACAAAAATATATATCGCTTTCGGATCTCCGGAATGGAGAGTGCACTAGAAGAAGTTATTGCACAAAGAAGGAAACCGAATGTAGTAGAAGGAACAAGAACAGAAGAAAGATGATTAAAAAACGAAACATGAAACGCCCGATCACTTTTGGCAGCAGAGAAGTGGGAAAACCTGTAATGAAGAGATCGAGATAAACCATATCAAAACCAATAGAAGAGGTTCTGATCATTTGGATGCATTAGGACTTTAAGAAGTAAGATGGCAAGGAACTGGTGAATTTCGAGATGAAGAATATCAGATGTTTTATTCGGGACCGGAAAGAGGAGGAACCAATGGAGTAGGTATAGTCCTTAGAAAGCACCTAAAAGAGAATGTGGTGAAAGTATGCTACATTAATGAGCGCATGATGATGGAAGGGCTGAAAGGAAGAAGAAAGGACCCGGTTAATACAGATATACATGCTCACAATTAAACATCCGGAAGAAACGATCGAAATAAATTATGAGTATCTAGAGAAGTATTTTCCAATCTTTTTCGTCTTGGGGAACCCCAAAAACATATAACAAACGTTTGGGGGAACCCTGGTTGCTTGGTACATAATATTTTAATCTAGTCTAGAGTAAAATATGAACCAGTATTGTACAGTAGATAAACCAAACAACAATGCATATGTTTTGAATACTGATTTTCGCGAAACCCGTAACACTACGTTGAGGATCCGTAGGGTTCCTCGGAACCCCGGCTGGGAATCACTGATCTAGAGGATAAAGAAAAACACAGCTTTCTGACAAGGTTGATATATTTTAATAATAATAAGAAACTAAAATGTAACAGTTTCGGAAATATACCACTTCCTTCTTCAGAATGCCTGCCTGAAGGGGCAGTTTGAAGACGGAAGTTGTATACTTCCGAAACTGTTACATTTTAGTTTCTTTTTATTATTAAAATATATCAGCCTTATAAAATATGTCAGAAAGCTGTGTTTTTCTTTATTCAAGATGGATACAAGACCGTATTGTCATCATATCCATGATCTAAAGGATATCATATTCAGATTTCTCGTGTTTATAGAATATAGATACCGTTATAAGCTTTATTGCAAAAATGTTCGGTAGATAGGCAGGCCTACGTATTCATTTCAATTGACGTATCCAGTTGTGTAAGAAAGATGACGCAACAAATTAAGATAATAAAATTTTAACTTACGTAATTTAATCAACTCTTTAGTGAATGAAGTTATATTTTCCTGAAAGCTGATTCAGAGTTTACCATGCGTGTTATGAACGAGCAGATACGGTACGTAGGTATTGACTCTCTCATATGTATAAGAAATAGGCCAACCCGACCAGGTAAGCGTGGTCTAAGGCGTTAGTTCGGTCAGGGAATCGAAGGTTGAAATCACCCCTGGGTCATTTTAACTAGGCTTATATAACCAACCATGAGACGGACCGAAGTCAAAATTTACTAAACTGGCCCATATAAAATAAAGTTTACTAAAGTTTGTATAAAGATATATTTGATTCAAAAGCAAAATTGCGCACCACTAACCGTTATTAAACTCCTCACCAGTTTCATATTATATGCTCGAGGACAAAAAATGAATTGACACTGCAATGTTGGCAAGTAGAACATTATTGTGTCGTCGACCACGCTCAAACATACATTCGACTACATTTATCCAGCGGCACACTTTCAGTGAAGATAACTCCGCTACCATAAGAGGTAGGTCAAATCTGATACTTGGAATGCGTTTTGGGAAACATTCTCGTCTTGTTTGATATGCCACAGAACACACTTACCATATAATAAGATTGACCTCCATCCAATACGGTGAACTTCAAGATGGCGGACATGTTGATCATGTACGCCAAAATGTAGCCCTCCCAACCATTCCAAATTTATGTATTACGATGCTTCATTTCATTAACGGTTTGTGAACTACCAAGCTGTACTGAGACTTTCGAATCACCCCGAATTTGGATAATGCTGTTTGGGATTGTTAGAACATAGTACAGCGTATTTAAGGAATGTTCCGTTTAGACTCCCAATATTCCAGTAATACTCCTAAAACATTGGAAATATACCTGGAATAATCCCCCAGGAATACATTGCTTAACAGCAAAGAAATATACAAGAAAACAATTATGGACGTAGGTTTAACGCTAGAAGAGTTAAAAGAATGTAGAAATTATCATCATCTGAAGTACCATTGAATTCAATTCCTAGGGCGCACATTGGTCATGTTCCATGTACGGGTCTTGAAGTTCCTGGAATACTGTAGGCATATTCCTTGAGCAAAGTTCCTGGCATATAGTAGAAATACATTTGTGCTATGTGGAAGAAGAAAATATTGTTAAACACATTTCAGAGTGTGTCTTGGTGACACCAGGCTCCGAAACATAGTGCTCTAGCGTCCCAGGATCGCCAGGGGTCACTCAAATGCATGACTGGAAAGAAAATAAAGACGGTGATCTAATACCATCCTGGTATTTGCCTTGGGAAACCCGCAAGTCAAACAACTTGTATGATCAGGATTTAAAGTTGCACACCTTCGTATTACCAATTTACGATCCCCGCGCGCCCTTGGTCTACGAAATAGGATATGAACATTTCATTATCGTGGACTATAGAATGTTACGAAAAAATAATAGAAAACATTTTAAAAACATGCTTTTCTTTTCTAAAAATAAATAAATAAAACAATTCGTACTATAAAGTAAAAAAATAATTTTGTTTTCAAGAAAATTACTTTAAAAATATATTTATGCATCACTAAAAAGGAAAGCATGGTGCACACTCTCATATACAGTCACTTTATTTATCTTTTTTAATTGGCGCGCCACATGCTTTTCTTTTTAGTCATGCATAAATAGATTTTTAAAATGTCATTTTCTTGAAACAAATTATCTTTTACTTTTTAGTACGAATTGTTTTATTTTGTTTTTTTAGAGAAGTTTTTTATTCTAATTAATTTGCTGTTCGGATACTTTTTCCTTACCCTATATATTGTAAGCTGATGTTTTGTCACCCAAATGCTAAAGTGTTCTGCAACCAGTCATACTCAACATCCTTGCAGGTTAGTATTTATTTTAGGATAAAGAAGTTCTTACTAAAAAAAATAAAACACGCTTTTAAATTATATAAATATATAAAAGTAACAATGGAATATTGCATTGTCACCCGATTTACGTAGCTATGCAATATTTAATCATTGTAAGACGTTTGAAAATGAGTTAAATTAAGATTGCAAGATTTGAGGACACGATTGAACCATTGTGCGTTAAAGAAAAGCATGTAATAACAACGTAACTACTAACACATTCGGCTTCTGGTAGTCGGGAAACAAGTCGACAGGAACATTCTTTATCGGTAAATAAATATTCCATATCCAGGGCAAATGTCAATGAAAACAATACAACAAGACATTAAATTTGGCAGGAATTACAGATTTGAAGTCCTCTCTTTACGTATGAATTACAATGGAACCTTCCGTACGTGACAGTGGAGTTCGGGAATCAAATCAAGCTAAAATGAAAGTGTATCACAGGAAATCTTAGTATGCCAAATTTTAGTCCTGAATTCGAGGCAGTTCTAGAAATATGAGGTAACAACTAACGAACTTATTATTATATGCATGATGATTCAGTCCTTACAAGGCTCAAAACTCGGAAAGTATTTGACGTAAACCTCTCAAACAAGAATTGAGGTAGAAGAATTGTATATGCTGAATTGATTTAAGATACTTTCCGAATTCTGAGCTTTGTAAGAACTGAATCAGCATGTATAGGACCTATATTATAGATTCTTTAGGTACATACGGTTGTGAACTGATATCTCTATAGAACGACTTCGAATTCGGAACTAAGATTTGGCACACTTTGGTTTTCTGTGATAGACTTTCATTTGAGCTTGGTTTGGTTCCTGAACTCCACTGTCACGTACGGAAGATTCCCTTATCAGAACAATATCACTTGCGAGGAAGCGAAAATTGAGAAAGGACTATATATTGGAATTCCAAGTTCAATGACGTATGTATTATTGTCCACCTCGGCGTCAGATGGAGAGACAGCGTTGCCACTAAATGTTTAATACGTAGAAACGAATCTCTTCTAGTTAGAGAGGTAGTGACTATCGAACAAATCTTCTCAAAGCTCAAAGTCTCTTTCTATACCCTCACCCTCTGTATACATAGCATTTTGTTTTTATTTAACTTATGTTTATGGGCTAGATAAGCAGATTGCAGGCTAAGTCTTCCACATGCCATGCCTTAGACATGTCACGGCTTAAACATAACTTTCTATCTGGCGCATAAATATCCATATAAGTCTAAGTTAAATATAAAACTAAATGCGATGTTTCCGCAGTACTTTTGTCAGTGACTGAACAGCCAATACGCAGCTGCACCAAAATTTTTGCATGTATATCTAATTTTAATAGAGGAATATTAAAAACCCTGGATCCATAACCCATATGTTTAGTAGAGCATCATCTATCCTTATGCAACCCACACAATACATGTTAAAGTTGAATGTACCCTTTTCTAATCTAACACACAAGAGGAAAAAGGTGGAGAGTTATAGCTAATCCAAGAAATGTCGAGGGGGGTTATTTTATTTGTCTCCGAGTCAATGATCACAATTGATCAGGCACATCAGCTAGTAGATAGAAAGAATTTGACGTAGAAAACTCGATACGCAGTGGGCACTATAAATTAGTTTTGGTGTGGGTTCAAGGGAGAAGTTTTAGTAAAATCCTCTTATAAATGAATCCTATACTACATAACGCTATTGGCGAATCGCCACTTATTAGACTTTATATAGCGGCGTCAAAGGGGGCAACGGTGGCTTAATGGTAGAGATACTAGGAGTCGTCAATTCAATTCAGTTCAATTCTTTATTTAGTTCATTCACATATATAATGTTCGAACAATGTCAATATACAAAACAATAACATTTCAATTTAGAACACAATTAAAGTACAAACATAGTCTAGTCATGTACAATCGCGAGCATATATTTTTGACCCCCTTCAATGCTCATTTCAGCTATATGAATGGTGGTAGTGTTCGCCTATTGAATATGCAACCCAACTTGATTAGTGGATAATATAGAATGCATACCATTCCAGGATATATAATTCTTCCTCCAAAAGCATTTTGCAAGGAAAAGAATGAGAACGTGTATTACGGAATCATATAATTACAGGCGTTAGCATCACTTAGAGAAATTTGAGATAAAACAAGATTAAATTCCAAATAGATTTCTTGTAGCAGAGAGAAACGAATAGACATGTATATTTTAAGAAGTTTTATATCCAATTACGACATTCTAGATTGTAATTCATCAATTTTATAATACTCTCATATGAAAGAAAAATACTCTGAGATAGAATCAGGTATGGAGCGGAGGAACACAAGAAAGAGAGATAAACATTATCACCTTAAATAATGGAACTGCATTCGCCGATGAAGAACTCTCGAAAGCGAATCAGGAAAACGCCAAATTTTCGAAGATGCTTTTATAGATCCGCGACTTTGTATTTCCGGAAGCGACTCGTTTTCATTCATTCCCGTGTTTGTGGTTGATTATTGGCAAATTCATGTATTGACACTATTGCCACAAAATTTACAGGCGTGAACATTTTTTTTTTAAATATTTATGGCCTTTAGGGATAGTGTTGGGGAAAGGATGTTGGAAAGTAGTCGGGGAGGATCTAGTTAGTGGGTACCATCCCGGCATTTGCCTGATGTGACTGAGGTAAATACCTGAAAATTCTCAGTCAGGATGGGCGGTCAGTGGGATGATTCTTATGACCTTCCGATTGGTAAGTAAACGTTCTACTAACTGAGTTATAACCTCTCGGTGCAAGTGTGGCAAAGCATGCGAACAAAACAAATGAAGCGAAGTTTGATATTTCGTAATCCCGTAACAAGGCAATAAAGTAGGGCCTGCGCTCACAATATTTTCAGCCATAATGTGTCAAACATAATGTATCTGTAGGTTACAAGCAGGGAAAAGACATATAAAAATATTCCTGTGATAATGAGGTTACTGCATAAAGTCAACAAATTTATTTTCATTGAATTGAATTGAATTTTCTTTAAGGCCTTCAGGCAATTATGGCTCAGGCGGTACGGATGATGGAATGATGAAAGTGGGAAGAAACGGGAGCACCCCGAGAAAACCCACGCACACGGTGTTTGTCCACTACAAAGCCCACATGGCATGGATCGATCCGAGGACTCTACCAACTGAACCACCGCGGCCTCAATTGATTTTCATGTTCGATTAATTAACCGTAGTTTTACAAATTAATATTTACAACAACTAGTGAAGAATGTTCTGGTGTTAATTTTAGTTCTTGTTAAGCTACTCTTATCGCAAAAGGTCCGATTTGGCATATGTGATACGCGGTATCTGGTTCCTTCAGCCCTCCCGCACCATATTTTCGTCCGAGATTTAGCATTTCAACACGAAACTTTTCAAAAGAGTGCAAATTGCTTGCGCCACGGAGTTCCCTTCGGATTAGTTGCAGTCGCAAGCTTTCTAGCTGCACTCGACTGTCAAATAGAAAATACTGATTCCAAAATAATAAACATAAATAACCAGATCGATCACGTATTAGTAGACAGACGAAGACACACCAACATAATGGATGTTAGGTCGTACACAGGAGCGGAAGGTGACACCGACTATCAATTAGTGATTACAAAAGTAAAGGAAAAGTTATGCATCGCGAACAGAGAAAGCAAGGGGTCAAAACAACTGAAATTCGAAATGAAACTATTAAATAATCCGAGCATAAAAGCAGATTACCAACTCGAACTCTCAAATAGGTTCGAAATCCTAGCCGACTCGAGTAATAATAATGATGATATTAATAATGAAATTGATGTAAGTAAGATGTGGGAGGCAATTCGTGAAACAATTAAGAGCGCAGCGAAGGAACGCGTAGGTGAGAAGAAGCAACAGAAAAACAAACCTTGGTTTGATGAAGAATGCCTTAAATTCATGAGGAAGCAAGGCAACGATGGCTAAGTAATAAAACCGAAGCAAATACCAACCACTACAGTAACGCAAAACGAAACGCCACACTCGGGCTGAGAAACAAAAAGCGAGAATATCTGACGCAGAAGATTCAGGAGATAGAGGAAAACGGGAAGACAAATAACA
>JAGDQP010017899.1:0-37616 GCA_022664845.1 Lepisma saccharinum | reverse complement strand
TATGAAGAAGATATCAATAGCAGAAATAAAATACTGACTGAGATAATAATAGAAACAGCCAAGGAAATAGCAGGCATCGAAAAGAAAATAGAGAGCAAACTCTCAGAAGAAACTAAACTAAGCTAAACTCTTGATGAAGAAAAGAAGGGAAATGAAAGAAGAGAAAAATTACATAAGGAGGATTGAATATATAGAACTAAACGAAACCGTAAGGAAGAAAATAAGAGAGGATGTACGAAGATATAACGAAAATCTTGTAAGAAATACAATCGAGGAAAACAAGAGCCTGAAGGAATCCAAACAGCAGCTCATGATAAGGAAAAAGCAAATAATTGCAATTAAGAGACCAGACGGGACCGTAACACGAAATAAGGAAGAAATTATAAAAATATTTGTACTATTGTACAGAGAATTGTACTATTCTGAAGAAGAGCTAGGAAGTGAAGACTCAGAAGAAAATGATGTAGATGTCCCAGACGTAATGAAAGAAAAAGTGGATAAAGTACTTCGAGGGATGAAGAACAGAAAATCGCCAGAAGATGGACTCATAGCAGAGATGTTTAAGTGGGGAGGTGAAAAGATGAAAGAGGAACTTGCTAAATTATTCTCAATGTGCCTGAGGAAGAGAGAAATACCCTCAAGTTGGAACAATGCTGTTATAATTTTATTGTACAAGAAAGGGGACAAAGAACGCGTCGAAAACTACAGACCAATTAGTTTATTGTCAGTTCTACACAAAATGTTCACCAAAGTTATTTTGAATCCTATTGAACGGGACTTGGATTTTAACCAAGGAAGGGAACAAGCCAGATTTAGCACAATGGACTACATACAAACAATGAATGAAGTTATGGAAAGGACTAATGAATATCAACTTCCACTATGTTTAGGAATCGTAGATTTTGAAAAAGCTTTCGATTCGGTCTTCTTGTCAGCAGTACTTAAATCACTTGAACATCAAGGTATCTAAAAGAGCTACTGCGAAACATTTATTCGACTGTCACTTCTGTCATTAGACTGCATCAAGAGAGTGAAAAATTTAAAGTTGGAAAAGGGGTAAGGCAAGGAGATTCAATTTCTCCAAAACTGTTTTGTGCGGTCCTGGAGAGAGTGTTCCAGAATTTAAACTGGGATGAAGTTGGAATTAAAATTAATGGCGAATATCTTCATCATTTACGGTTCGCTGATGATATAGTCCTGTTTGCTTCAAGTGCAGAAGAACTACAAACCAGAATGGAAGAACTGAGTAACGAGAGTTCGAAAATAGGCCTTAAAATGAACTTAAGTAAAACAAAAGTAATGTACAACCAACATGCTGCAAAGAAGGAAGTGAAGATTAACGGAGAGGCAATAGGCATAGTTGATGAGTATGTTTATCTAGCCCAGCTTAAAACATCGAATGCAAAGTTGACTGATGAAATAAATAGAAGATGTAAAATGGCGTGGAGTTCGTTTGGAAGAATACACTTTATTTTCAGAAGTAAACTACCAATGTGTCTGAAGCGTAAAGTTTATAATCAATGTGTCTTACTCGTGATGATGCACGGTTGCGAAACTTGGACACTGAATGCGCAAACGACTCAAAGATTGAGTGAGAGTCACACAAAGAGCGATGGAGAGATGCATGCTAGGGATAACTAGGAGGGACAGGAAGACAAGTGAGTTGATTCGCGCACAAAGGTAGAGGATGTAATCAAGACTGCGAAGAAGATGAAACGGAAATGGGCCGGTCACATAGCTAGACAGATGGAAGGTGGACGACAAATGTACTACATTGGATTCCTAGAGAAAAGAAACGACGCCCGAATGTAAGATGGGTAGATGAAATCCAGCGTTTTTCAGGAGCTACATGGATGAGGATAGCAGCAGACCGAGATATGTGGAAAGAAATGGGGGAGGCCTTCATCCAGCAGTGGATAGAAAACGGCTGAAAATGATTATTATGATGATATATATAATCCATTTCACATCAAAATGAATAATATTTTACAAGAAAAATAATTATAAACATTATGTTTAAAAAAAAATTTACTTTAAGCTAGCTACAACTGTTTTCAAGATTGCATTCGAATCTTTAAGAAGTAAGAAAAATCAAATAGAAAATATGCCTCAACAAGAGGACTTTTTTAATTTTCCGGGAAAATCGTTCGATTTAGAATAAAAATGTTGTGATAGATCGAATTAAAGTACTAACAACGAGCTTTCATTTAAAGAAAGGGTCTTAGAAATCGGTCCAACCGTAACGAAGATACAGTTTATCAAATAAAATC
Organism: Lepisma saccharinum; assembly: GCA_022664845.1. NCBI lineage: Eukaryota > Metazoa > Arthropoda > Insecta > Zygentoma > Lepismatidae > Lepisma > Lepisma saccharinum. Next base: position 35,346 of record JAGDQP010017899.1, on the reverse strand, counting down.
GATCCATCTTTGAATGACTGCCATTTTTTTTTATGCATTTGCCGGGATGACATCACTTTTCTCACTCAGGGACACTAGAGGTATAATTTTCGAACAAATACCCACGAAAAGCCCATGGGAGCCATTTTTTTAACACATGCTAGTAAGAATGATATATTTTCTAATATTTGTGACATATATAAATATTGTATTTCCAGTTTCCATACAAAACTGATTTGTGCAAAAAGACAATTAACATAATTACTTTTATGGGCTAGATCTTTGGCGACTATCTTCTTATAAACGGCACCATTGAGAGAACAGAGCGTTAATTCCCTTATCCTAGTGTGTTCTTCCCAATAAACCTGATCGGCTTTAGTTTAACAACATAGAAAACTGACTTGTTAAGTTCAAGTTCTGTCGTAAAGCTGGTATGGATGCTTGACATTTTTCATGACGGACGTATCTACGAGAAAGTGGCATTTATCGTTCTTAGGCTGCCACTGCCGGCCGGGTAGCCGTACGGTCTACGGCGATAGGCCAACGACTCGAAGGTCCCGGGTTCGAGTCTCATGGGTGTGGATTTTAATGGCTAAAGAGCGAATCGTGACGGGTCGAAGTCGAAAGTTACTAGACTGGCCCATATAAAAATAAAGTTTACAGTTTAGGCTGCCACTGTATACATCACCAACACTAGAGAGTTCGTGTACTCATACCTGAGAAGTATGTTCTCTCTATTGCCAAATGCATCCTTTTCACTCAATAGTTTGACGACTTCTATCTACTTCAATGGTGAATGATAACCATCCGATCTCACATAAAATGACCGGTAGCACAATGTATTATACTGTCCTCGTCACAAAATTGGGAAGCATTTACAGTTCTTGTGTCAGAAGAAAAACGAGATTTGGACGTAGGTAAAAATAAATATAAAAATGGATTTTATGGGCGGTAACACTGAACGCAGGTCTAGCAGGTTCCAGTGTTAATTTACAATGTATACAGTATGTCTAAACAACTTATCGAATGTACACAAAAACTTTGGGGGGCCGAAAATTGATTATATTGTGGGGGAGGCTTAATATGGTCGCTGAGTTTAGATTCATAACCTTATGTTCTGTTTAAAATTTATTTCTTAAAAAAATAAAATAAACAGCAGCAGTAGATATATTCCAATGTGAGGCATTGGAATGTACTTTTATCCTATTTGAATGCCTATTAGGAAGTTCATCTCCTCACTGAAAATCTTACGATGTTAAAAATCTGGAATAATCTAGATTTGTCTGAGTAACGCGAGTGTGTGTGGTGGTTGCGCACGCATATTTCTTTACATTTTACTGACGATTTATCTCCCCACTTTCTCCCATCAACACTTCGTAATACGTACTACGTATACTCTAATGTGTTTTCCATCCTTTACGTTCAAGGCCTTTTCTAGATGCTGGTCGATCAATGTTGTTAATTCCACTGATTAAACAGGCTGACACAGTCGGGAGTTCGATCTCATGTTTTTCCCCGTGATTATATCGGTCAATATGGAATGACGTCACGCATGCTTGATCTCGAAAGCGCGCGCAAATAGGAGATAGCAATCGGATTTTCCAAGACTCTCGGTTCTGCTGATTATTTGTACTTCAAAGGAATTTCCAGGTCAAGAAACAAACACACTTTTCTTTCTTCGCTATGTATACAATGTCGATGTGAGCTGTTTTGAAATACTAGGTAGTCGATACGATGCTATTCAAACTTTCCTGGAATGCACTTGTTTCGGTTGTATCCATTATCTGAAAATCAAGCAATTTTAATTTGTTTTTGCCAAACCATTTGCAATTACTCAAAATCACCAAAATATCCCTCCAACACTGTGACTGCATCATTAAGTAAACGCAGACCAACATAGCCCTAGAAACTGCATCACAAAAATATTATGATTGGTGTGAAAATATTCTCATTTGAAGGGCGTCGGGAGAAAATAAGGAATGTCACAAAACAGGTTTATTGAGAAGTTTTAATTCTCTGCTTAATATTTGCTTCTTCCTTGCTTAATATTTAAACGGCTCAACAAATACATAATATTGTCTCCTGTGATCATTTATGAGTTTTTTCTCTTCGTTCTTTTGACAATTTTGTAGCTCCAATTTTTCCAATAGAATGAGCTATACAGCACAAAATCGATAGAAATGGACCTCCCCGGTTTCCCCCGACAGGAGTAACGTATAGCTTGCAACTGATTTACGAAACAGCTAAAGCCTCCCCTTTTCACCTTTAAAAGCAACGCACATAGAAATAACCAGTGGCGGTCAGTGATTTTTTTTTAGGGGTATTCCACCGACGTTGAAACTGAAAATATACAGAAGTTATTCTGACGGTAATACTTTATGGTTGCGAAAGTTGTACGAAAGAGTACGACTCTAGCAGATTAACATAGTTTACGATTAAAATTAAGATCTACAGAAAGATATACGGGCCGAAACGGGACGACATGATAGGGGAATGGAGGAGATTGCATAATGAACTCCACAAACTGTACAACTCACTCGATGTTGTAAGAATAATGAAATCGCGACGATTAATGTGGGCAGGGCATGTACCTCGGATGGAAGGGGGAGGGGAACGAAGATTATATTCCATCTTGGTTGGAAAACCGGAGAGAAAGTGACCGCTGGAAAGATGAAGATGTCGTTGGGAGGACCATATTAGAAGAAATCTTTGAGAAGTAGGTGTTTGTGATGAAAAGTGCCTTGATCTTACCCAAGATAGAATCCTATGGCAAAACGTTTGTTACTGTGGCGATGAACTTGCGAGTTCCGTAAGCCATAGAGTAAGCAAGTAAGTTTCAAAGTTCCACTGAGGAAGGATTGGGTAGTTTTATTAGTTTCTTTTATGGGTTGAACTGGCAACTCCTGTACTAAGCCCACCACGTCTGAGGGATGACATCCCTAGGTGATAAATTTTCTGGGGCAGGGATGTGGAAAGTAGCGGACAAGGCTTTAGTTAAGGTCCCATCCCGGCATTCGTCTGGTGAAGCTAAGGAAATCTCAGGCAGGGTAGACGGCAGCTGGGCTCGAATCCATGTGCCTCGCCATTGACGAAAGACTGGGTAGTTGATTATTTTTCGCATTTCACCTCACATTCACCACCTTACATTTTGTGCCACTGATACACACTGTGCATATTCTATTTTGCCGCAGAATTGATTTTATTTATGACTTTTAGGTATCTAGATGACTCTGGCCGAGCTATGGTAGGGAAGATGATACGGGAAGGAGTAGGCCAGCACCTAAAGTGAAGGTACCATCCTGGTATTTATCTGGAGACAGGAAAAATCATGGAAAACCCTCGGTCAAGATGGTCAGCCGGTGGTATTGATCCTAGTATTTCCCGAATATCTACGGCCGCTCAGTCAGATCCAATGACTTGGAGAAAATTTCAACCTATTTGAGAAAAAGAAAAAGGTTAATTTGATATTAAAGAGTATAATATAAAGCTAGAAAGCACGTATTTAATATTTCTCAAGAGTCTACTCGTCATCTTCATCCGGTCTGTTTGGTCACACTGTTTCCTTTTGCAACCATAATAAAGATTTCTTTCTTCCAGAGTTAGCAAACAAAATTGCGCGCACAAGGAATTGCTGACGGATTGCGACATTTCACACACGGTAGAGAAACTCTGTGAATACAATGACCGCGGTGACAAGGAAAATCAACAAAACCTGGCAGTCAATCAACTACGAACAACACGTACGACGATGTTTGGAGTAAAACTGAAAATGTTAAATTGACACGTAAAGGGAAGGAAAACAATCTAAGTAGAGCTCGTATAGCTTTGTAATAACTAGGGAGCAGATTTTTATGTTCTAAAAAACCAGAATTTTACGTTTGTAAGTTTTAATGCTTAGTCTAAGGAATAGCCACTTACTCTTTAAAACAAAATATCCCAGATTCAGAGTTTCTGCCAGGATTTTCAGTTTTGGGGGTGTAAAGCCCAAATCGGAGATTTAGCCGGGTTTTAAAAGAGTTTGGCAGGGTTTCTATTGATTTTAAAGCGTAAGCATTTTTATGTTCGGAGGTGTGTTCGAGAATTAGAGGGGTGACACCTCCAGTCTGGAAGAATTCCTACCGGAAATGGGAAAGCCTTAAATTAAAAAAAAAAAAAAAAAAAAAAAAAAAAAAAAAATCAAGTACATGCCTTAAAAATATAATTAGACTTTAATAAAGGCATTTTGAAATCTCAATTAAAATTAAATTATTGTTAGGAGTACAGTATCTAGCAAACCTTATTTACTCAGTTCTTGGTTAGAGCACACAACAAAATATGTTTCAAAGTTCTCTGCTGTAAAATTCCATTGTCTGTAAGCATACGTTTATAAACGTATCTGAGTTTGAAATTTCTTGTGGGCTAGCGTACATTTTAACCAGTATAAGATGTAATATAATCTAGATAAGAGCCAATTGAATAAGGTTACAAGACGTTAAATTAGGATCGAACGCTGCTCAAGTGTCATAGTCCTTCTTCCTTAAAAGTATTCACGAGACGATTCACTGAGACCGACTGATGACATGGATGACCAAGAAAACAAAGCCCAAAAGTTGTATGTACAACGTTTATCCCAAAAGTTCCCGGACTGGCCTTTTACCACAAGAATCGTTCAAAGCAGCCTACACCTTAGACAGTAACGGGACGTTCGAAACATTTACATGCGATTCCGTTAGGTGCTGCAAGCGCAGGCGTAGAGGAACAAAGAACTAATGTTTAGTTCTGTGTGAACACAGTAGTGACCTGCACGGGCCGGGCTCGGCCCGAGGCCTGCAGCCCGGCCCGCGGGTCGTGCTTGGGCGGGCCAGCTCCGCTATTTCTTTGGGCTAGGCCGGGCCGACACTTTCTCTTCAGGTCGGGTCGATTAATTGCAGTTCTTTAATAATTATTGACTTTCGTTAAACGATAATTGGAATAAAGCCAAACGTTGAAGTGTGTGTGCATGTGGAGTAAAAGGAAACAATGCAATATTTACAGTTGGTTGTGAAATATGAAATATTGATTGTGATAAATGAACAATCCATATTATGTTAATATCCATGGTTGATGACGTCACTGGATTGAAGTATGAGACTATCATTTGATTCTATAATATTGGTTTTAGAAAGAATGTTCAAAGAACAGCTGACTGAGTTGTATCTCTTCTTCGTATATGACGAACATGCTTTCTTCCTTTTCAATTATAAACATAGATGGTACCATTTGGAATTCAAGCGTGAGGCTGTGAACCATAGTTTAGATAATATTCTCAAAGTTTGTTGAGCCAAGGCAGGATTTAATACTAAATTTTGAGAAAGATTGGGGCTCGAGCCAAAACTTTTAAAAGTTTATCGGGTCAGGCTGAGGTCAAGAATTTTAAAAACTTGCTGGGCCGGGCTCAGGCCGAAAGTTCGGCCCGTGCAGGTCTCTAGAACACAGGTCAAACTGTCTCCGAAACATAAGTAGCAATTCTACACGTGGCATATGGACACAAACGCCCCAGGTAGTGACTGACCTCTGAATGGCATAGGAGGTTCCAAAGACGTCTACATTGTTTACGGATTATACTCGTAAGGAGGTGCAGAAAATTGACAAGTGAGTGTGTGAACTTTAATGAAAGAGGTCGTCATTTCAAATATTTTGTTCCAATCCTCACAGAAGACATGCAGAAGCGAGATCTCATAGCAAGACCTGTTCCTTAAAAACTTATTTCTGGCAAAAGCGTCTATATTGCATTGATCTTCAGAAAATTGCTCGTAATGACTCACCGTAACAGACATGTACCCCTGTGACTTTAGTCGGTCCGTTCTGTGAAATCAAAGACCTCAACAACATGCAAATCAAACGAGCTGCCCACATGACACTTAACTCCATTATGCACAAAGATTTTCCCAAGCTCTTTTATCACCTTCGACACCGTTAACCTAATACACCACAACACAAGGAAAATAGTTCGAAGGCATTCAATTTCTTTGTTAAAAACACTCCAAGATCTTTCGGGACGAAGGATGTATACATATTCGCTACACAAATCTACAGGCTCGAACGATCTGCACCAAATTTTGGTCTTCCTAATTTGACCAGAGGTAAATCGTAAACTATGTCAGTCCCAAAATTATTAGCTGTATAGTGGAATTTCGAGCCCTCTAAGACAAGTCATGAATAAAACAGATATTAAACGATGGTTTAGCAAAGATTTTCCTTAGTCACACCACACTGATGACAGAATTTTTCGCTACACTATACAGGCTGTGCCAAAGATGACTAAAGGCCATAAATACAAGCCAATTCACACTTTTGTGCCCTGCGTAACGTTATTACAGTCTTAAAAAAATCGGTCATTACATACATGTGTCCATCCGATAGTCAAGATAATCACCTGGATGAAAAAGAAATGATTCAACTACTGCCACAAATTCATTTTCACATCTTCCATCCAATGCTGCATCCAGAATTCATCTTGTTAATTCGTTGAACTCATTCCTAAATAGTAATTGGAACACTATGTTACTGAACAGAGGACACAAAAAAATCAGCATTTTACTTTAAAGTTCAGAAGTTAATAGGAAGTTTGCATTTTGATCTGGATTTATTTATCGCCTTTAGGTATCATAGCTTTGACTCAGGCCAGGATAGAGGACCTCTGGATCACTCTCAGGACCATCCGACTAGACGCTCTACCAACTGAGCTCTGTCCGCCCCCTCGGTTGGGATTTCAGACATGAGAAGTAGTGTTGTCAGCATTATTCGATTACAAGGACGGACGCACATCTGGATTCAAAGTAATGAATATCATTCTTTTTCATCTCTGGTGCAACAACAAAGATGGTTATTGCTGCCCCTATGATTACACAATATTTTTTTAAATCAAATACTAAAGTTCACGTCAGTACAGTGAACTGAACTGAATTTACTTTAGGCAACTTTGGTTCATTCCGGGCCGACGCTCATTCACAAAGCAGAACGAACTTTAAGAAGGATGCAACAAACCATATTATCCCGTGAGTGTGATGCATTCATGAATGCATCTTTCGTTGACGTCATTGATTTTTCTCTCCTAGACTAGGAAAGGTCACGGCGCATTGCGGAAGCTTCAGACGTCTATGTCGACGTCACGCGACGCTTTCACAAGAATAGGTGTAGCAGGACATCGACGCTGAGTCGCCGCCTCATCACAGGGTTTTTTCAAATGCGCTGTTGAAAATGATGCTCTCCAAATCCTTTGCAAGACAAAATTGGCTGCATAAGACGCCAGGCATAATTATTTAACGTATTAGAAGTGTTTAAGTACTTTTCGCTAAAAGGTCTGTGCTAAATACAGTGAACGGAGTGGCAAACAGTCAGATAAATTGCACGATCTTAAAACAGTCCTTTCTTGAACACGAGTACGAAAACGTTCTGACAGTAGCCAATGGTTGATTAACAAACAACAATAATTACTTTTGGGGCTCGTAACTGATAGAGGATGGCCAGAAAATGGGTTAAATATTCTCGTAATTATTACGGACAAAATGCGATATAACATTTAGTAATTTTACTTGTTCAAATCCAAGTTTTAAAATCATAATCTTAATGTACACACTTTCATTTTATATTCTATATCGCCTGTACGTTATATGTTAATTTTAAAACTACTTCAGTTTTCGGTAACAGGGGAAGGGCGACTGCTCTTCCGCCCCCATCAATCGCCACTGAAATCAGTTGAGTTTTGAAATTAAGTTTTAAAAGAAACAGTGTCGCCAGAATTCGAATATCTGATTGACATTAAATTTCAATATCGAAATAAGCCTGCGACACAGGATATTAATTATTCTAGCAATTATCGCTTATCTTCAGAATTGCTCAATATTCGATTGTAGATTAATTGTTCGATTTACTATTCTCAGCAGTGTTTCAGGAAAAATGCTCTGGGGGTATTTTAAATGTTTAGATGGAGTGAAAAAGGAGAGGGGGCGTAACCGTCTAGTGAGAGCCAGTGTTGCCAACCATTTCTCTGTCAGGTCCGTGCCGACTAAGAAAATTGTCAGTAATATTAATCAAATGTTCTTATTTTCGTGTACGTGTACCATGGTTGATCACTGTCGAGCAGTTTTATTAGAGAAAATGCTAAAATAATAAAGGGGTAAAAATCCCTATAATTTAACAGAATTTAAAAATCTGTCCCTGCTTTCGTGAAATATCCCTATTGTCCCTACGGTTGGCAACACTGATGGGAGCTACACACCACGGTAGGTAGCAAGGCCTCTTATACTCCTCAGAAGAAAAGAAATATTTTTTTTAAAAGAAATACTTAAACAATTCGTTCTAAAAATTAAAAGATATTTTTGTTTATGCATGACTAAAAAGAAAAGCATGAGGTGCGTTAATTGACGAATTTAAAAAGTGACTGTATATGAGAGCGCGCCAAAGGCTTTTCTTTTCAGTAACACAAACATTTTTTTTTTACTTTCTAGTGCGAATTGTTTAATAAAAGCATGTCTTTAAAAAGTTTATTAGTTTTTTTAAACCCAAATCCTAAAGCGTTCTACAACCAGTCAAACGCCACAGCGTTGCAGGCTACTATTTATTAGTAATAATTTTTATGTCGCTGTGCAAATTTTCATCACTGTATGACGTCGGAAAATGAGCTAAATTAACGTTGCAAGATTTGAGGACACCACGAACCATTGTGAACTAAAGAAAATAATGTAATAAAAAGAGTGAGGGAGGTAGGACATAGAAAGGAATGCGAGAAGGATATGGATTATGTTGACACTAAATTAGTTAAACGTTTTCGTATCTACTAAATACATATGAAAAATCATGCATTACGTTCCATATTCATGCAATCACCACATCCATTCATTTATTTACCATAAACTAAAACTGTTTATCCGAACTTGATGGAACAGGGCATGTTCCGCATAAACGAAATTCTGGATAAACCAGGTATAGTACTTTTTTTTACTCATAAGTCTCGTTTAAGAAAGTCCCGTTCTTTCGAGAAATCATTACGCAGAACTAAGGCTTTCGTCTTCTTGCATAACCACTAGTCACCTCTGCATAATGTTGGGTTTCAGACACGAAATCTTGAATAGGTATCACAAGGGAAATGTTTACTTATTGTCACTTGTGAGCGACATACGCTAAAATTTTGAAATTGTAAATTTCCAAGATATCTTGTTCGCCTCGCTACGCAGGTTGTATTTCTAGTAGAACAATGAATGAGCCATTGACTCACAAGTAAAGTACCCGAAATGAGGACTCGAGTTGCTCATCAAGTGATACCTTAAATTGAAGCTAGTGACGAGTATAGTACACCTGTGAAATCCTAGCTGCAGAGCTCCAGAAATAAAAATGTTATTGCGGTTCAAAGAGAAAGCTAATTGCATTGAAACAAGTCACAACGAAAGGCAGAACAAAAGTCAGAAGGACATGGTCTTGATTGAAATGAGATTCATGTGAAGGAAAGAGGCACGTACAAAGTACTACATATTGATACAATCAATATGTAAGTCGTCAATGAAGGCGTGTGATAAGCAGATACTTTGCTCACAATGAGCACACTTGACAAAAGAGATGTTCTCACATGAGGTCTTGTAACACTCGTCACGTATATTAGAATCAAAACAATAATCCAATGGAGAAATCCAGGGCTCGGGCTCCTCATCCAAGTAGCCGCTTTTGTAAAACGCAATCCTGATCATGTTGCGAAAACGTGAGGCGCTGAATTGGAAGAGAGTGAAGGACTGCATTCGTAAAATGTTATCCCGATGCCAGAGATTAATTTCCGAGGAAGTGATAACTGTGCCAGTAATGAACCTGATAAATGATTTATATGGACGGAAGAAGTAAACATCAAGTGGTTGGATGAAACCAGTGCAACCACCAGGAATTAAATGTTTGAACAGTGTTATATGATTAGGGCATAATTCATTTGATACGTTATCATCCTTATTTGCACTCCATGAATCCAGCAAAAGCAAGACTTTATCACGATCCGCAGGCAGGCTATTCCAGAATACAGAATAAAACTCTTTTAAATCTCTTTTGTTCATGTTTGCAGTCTTTCCTGGATGGGACACTATGTTATCGGGATCTTTTTGCTTATTTCCTGGAAACTGATCACTGGATTCGGATACAAGAACGTACATCGGACGCAATATTTCACCATCCATGGAAATGAGTAGTAGCACTGACTGATCCAAATGCACCTCTTACAACCACCGTACCTTTAGTCCTATGAGTCCTGTATGCATAGAATTCCTTGTCAAATCGACTTTGATTAGCATTTAATACTTGACGAGGATTCAGGTCTTCTAGTAACATAAGTTCTTTCATGGACGTAATAAATGTCGTAGATAAGTGATTTAATTCAGCCTCTTTTGATTTCCACGTTTTGCTAACCCTATGCGTGATAGAACGACTGACGATATTGTTTCTCTTTTTAAAATTAGACAGCCAGTGACGAGATGCCTTGAATTGTAGAGTGTTATCCGGATCTAGCTCTTTACTTATCTGAAGAGCCCAAAAGCGAAGAGTCCTGTCGTGTATAATTGCACATCTCTCGACCATTTCTTTGAATTTATCGTGAACTGCTGCATTAAGTTTCTTATAACTGGGTTTTTGCCTTTTTTCTCATATTCAAAGAGGATGTTTTTCGATTGAATTAATCTATACTGTGACTTGACAGATGAAAATTTCCTTCGTTTCTTTTCCGGGTTCTCATTGTGTGTCCAAAACATGTAAGCTGCTTCTTTATAATCAACGTCCAAGATGTGTTTTTGTTTTTTTGGCAAAGGCTGATATTCTTCACCTGAAAAAGCTACAAGTGTCGGAGACATGTGTTTGAGAACCTTGCGATGTACTTGGCATTTCCTCATCAAAGACGTCATCACCGTAGTCTCCATCATCGCTTTCATCACTGTCACCAGCAAATCCAAGAGTTCTAACTTCTATGATTTCCATCTTGTCCTCAAGTATCTCCACTATTTGTTTGTACAATGAATCTTCATACCTATTCATTCTCCTATTAACAAATCCATATATCTCATACAGAGCATGAACGATAGCACCTGCTTCCATTTTCTGGAACGAAAAGAAAAAATACCTTTTATTGACATCAATAACAGGAGCAAACATGCACAAGGACATTCATACACGAATAAAAGAAAGCGGGATATCAGGCAGAGAGAGGGCTATCATTCTACGCATTACATTAATTGGGAGCAACGTACGACGTATTACCATCGGGATAATCAGCAAAACAACATGGACATCACAAGCAGCTAAATTCGCTTTCTATTTGAACTTTGACCCGCCATAACCTTTTTATTACTGGAGCTCTGCAGCTAGGATTTCACAGGTGTATTATATTCGTCACTAGCTTCAATTTAAGGTATCACTTGATGAGCAACTCGAGTCCTCACATCGGGTACTTTACTTGTCAGTGTGGGGTGGTAATACCCCCGATCACCCCTGTGAAAGAAACGCTGGTTCTCAGCACACAATGATTGGCATCACTAACTTGGATAAGGATTGGCGAACCACATGACAGCATTTTTTTACCGCCATCCTCTACGACACAGTGCTTGTCAAGGACACTGTGATAGGTTTAGGCGATATCTGCTTACTATATATAATACAGAGATTACATTCTAGAAAGTGAAAATGATTAATTAATTTTTATCTTGCAATACCTGGAACCGTATAATACGCGCAGAAACATCGAAAAACTTTTAATGGAAAATAATACAAGCACTCTTTATTCCATTATATTTGTCAGAATGAGAAAATGAGGTGATACATTACAGAAAAAGTCAACGGGAAACTTGAAAGCCAGATTTAAAACTTTAGGACAAAATACTGTATTGTTTTTGAAATATTCTTTCCGACTGATTTAATCTGAATAAATTTATTAAACTTATATTCTTGTACATCATGTTGATAACCCTCTCTAGATGATCTGATACAATACAGCAGATTTTCTTGCCTTTTTTTTCTCGTGTTAGATCAATTATTCAAAGAAGAATGCATGTCAATCAGTGGCCTTCAATGTGCATACTACAAGCGTTCGTTAGGTTTTGAAATTAAAAGAAAAATAGTTGTTAAATCACAGCAAAGATTTGTGACCACAAGTTTCACAGAGTTGTCATAGTAACCAGAAGGAAGTACACTGGTGGAAAACGAAATCTCAACTACGAAGAGGAGTTATTCTTCTACAGCAAATTATTCTACATGATGTGCTACGTTAATATGAAAGATAAAGAGACCTGGGACCAAGTTAACAGTGTCCATAAATATTGTTGATATTGAAAAGCGTACGTGACATGTAACAAAATGAGTAAGGAAATAAATTACAGTAATCAGAATTAATTTAAAACATATGCCACCGCAATTGTGTACGAAAAGAATTATGGAAAATGAATACTGAGTCTAATAATTTTGAACACATTTGTACAAAGAGCAAAACGCCACCCTAAGGTTTTTCTTCCCGCTACATGGTATTGGTCTAGTCGAATTAGGAATGAGATAAAGTTAGACTGCCATGTGCAATTTAAACGATCTTAATTTATTAGGGACCCATAAGGTGACGTACTAAAAGCGCAGTTCGAACCTGATACCTTTCTTTTCGGTTTTAATGCAGAAAGAATCATGATATGCTAGCATTATATCATTTCCAATTCTGTTTCATTAACATCAGGTAGGAAGAAAAGTACCTACTCTGGAACTTTTCTTCTATAGTTACTTATATTTTATCTGTGAACAGACCAACTGCAGGAATATGGGAATTTGAGATCTAAATATTTTGAACAACTGGCCCTATGTTGCACTCCAGAAAGACTAAAATAATTGTCAATTATAGACCCACATTTGTCAATACATTACTCAAAATATCACTTATTTTTCTCAGGCATTCATCCAGACCCCTTCCCCAGTGTCACCCCCTTCAAATCGTCGAACACCCGCTCCCCCAACTTTAAAACTTTTACTGTTAAAAATCGATAGAATCCCTGCAAAACTGTGCCTAAGTAATTTTTCTTTTTAGGACAAACACTAGTTCATAATTAAAACATTTAATTCTAAATTCAAGCTACGTACACTTAAACCACCAGGGCCCTGACAAAGTATCATACCTATATAAAGGCCAGAATTACTGATAACATCAAAATGTCCACGTGCATGTGTGCAGATGGATGAAAAAAAAATGCCCCAGAAATGAGCCAAGGAAAAAGATCCTGATATATGAACTTTTCCTATTGAATGAAGGCACAATGAAACAGCCACCGAGTTATTTCAGAAATAGTTTATTTTTCTTAACATGTAGCTGCAAGTAGGTGCACATTTGTTTCCTGCACTTATCTGTGTCAAGGCTCTCTCTCCATCCAATCTCTGTATTAAAGAACAGGGAAAAAAGTAAAAATCTGGTGCATTTAAAAACAGAAAGATGACTTCTGCACACGAAAGAAATGTCACTTTTAATGCGGAGTAATCTTTCTGTCCTTAATCTGTACGTGATGGGCGAGATGTACAATGTAGATTAACTATCTTTATAAAATGGCTGTGCATGTGGAGCGCAACTATGTACCAGCTGAGGTCACTTTTAAAGAAAATCTTGTCCGGAAATTCGCGTCCTTGATAAGCATTTAAGCGAAGTCAGGACTGAGGAAGCAATGTTGTCTCTCTATCTTCGTATGTTTCATCTGTAGAACAGAAAAGCTTTTAAAAAGATCTTGAAGTTCAGTGCGTCGCTAATTGAAGAATGCAGGTCTAAATGACATTTCGTGACTTAATTGTAGTTTCTGAGACGCCGCTGATAAATACGTAAAGAAAATCAAACTCAAAATTTACAAGACGACTCCAAGGATCCCTTGATGCGGACCTTAAACTATCAACAATTAACTTTCGTTATGGTCTGGTACTTCATTTCAACACAGCACTGACCCCCCTACCATGTTATGCAACCCACTATACGTACTCATGTACCGGAGAGCTAGAAGCACTTAAGTCCAATTGTGATCAAAACGTGATAAATGAAGTTTTGTACAGCACTGGGAAGGCTTCACATAATGGTTGCTCGATTCTTGCTGTAAACAATTTAATAATGTAAATAAGTCTATTATGTAGTTTGTCTATTTAATTATATACGAGAAGAAGCATTTTTGTTTTGTTTTGTTTTCTGGAAAATTAGGAATTCTGACTTGCGCGCTTCTAGTTATCAGGTACAGATATTCCATATCTATATTTTGTCAGGGCCAGACAAAGCGGAGCGTTATCAAGGGAGCTAAAAGTAGCCTCATTCAAGGAGTAGCTTAACACGACACTAGTTCTATTACCATAACTGCGTGTGGACGCTACAGACAATGATGACAAACTTCTGTTAGTCGATCAATGGTAAAAACCAGTAACAGTTCATCTCATCATTTGATTAATGACTTAGGAAAATCAGGTTTTTCACACTCCGATTCCTGGCCAATATTGATTCGCAGGCACATTGACCACTAGACTACCCAGAGGAAAGATGATTCGGTAAGAAAAATAGCAAAACTTTTGCTATAAAATTATTACTCGAGACTTGTTATGGCCTATTTATGCCTGTAGGCCTCCTAGTTATGTCTACTAGGCCTAATTATGTTTAATATTACAATTATATATAGCCTACTCTTATTTGTGATAAGAGACAAACAAAGAATGATTGTATGATCTGTGTATGATTTGCAGTATAAAGAGAAAATGCTGCATTTTCTATCAATAGATGGCAGCACAGTTTGTTCTGATAAAATGATGACTGTGGAGTTAAGTTGAATGAAAAATTAATTTTGAATGATGTAATTACAAGCATGATTATGAAAGTTAGTGTGTAACATATGAATCTTGTTAGTTGTTTTATGTAAAAGGCTGTATGGAACTAATTCGTACAATTTATTAATGCGACAAGTTTGATCAGTACACACGGTGCGCTACTGTGACAAATCAAATCTATTGTACCAAGTGATGTTTTCCCTCATGAAAGAATAAATGTCTTATTAATCGATATATGTTTCTTTGGATGCTGTCTCACGCTTCCTACTAGAAGTTTATAATTAAGTTAAGAATGCAATGCAGTTTTAGTCTAATTATAAAGCTCCTTGATAAAACTTCCTACGATAGTTCTTGTAGTCTTCACTGTACATTAAATATATGCAGACTTGGAGCATTTTAACTGACTATCGGGACTGCTTAAGAATCTTACACTCTACAGCTAGCCTGCGTAATACAAAAGGAACCTATCTTCACTACATAGCTCTCCGACGTCTAGGAGGTGTTCACTGCACACTACATAAACAATATAGAAAAAGGAAGATATTGGCCCTCTTAGCTCGACAGCCCAAAGAGGGCCTTTGTTCCTTGGGAAGGTTTCGTTCAGAAGGTGTCACATGATAAGAACTAGTGTTCACGATCACATTATCTGTCTTTCAAGACTGCTACATCATAATTCAAGCCATCTTCAGCAGCTTTTACGATCCTGCTTCAACTGAAATTTAGGAGTCCCTAACAGTAGTAACAGGGATCGAACTTTGGACTGCTCGCATGGAAAGCAAGAGCGTTAATTAGTTGCCTAAATAGGAATTCAGATTTTGAACTAAATTTTAGAATTTTATTGTCCACCCCCACCTCCACCCAGAAAGCGAGGCACTTGTTCAAGACCCACGATTAAAAAAATCCCTCCCCTCTTCCTCTTTAGGGCACAACTTTTGTTTTAACTGTATCGTTCCTTAACAACAGGCTCTCCATTAGGTTGAAAAATAAATTTAGGTAGGGTGGCCATTTGATGATTATGTCCTGTGTTCGGTTTAATAGAGCTGATTTGTCCTGTTTTCTGTTATTTCATTTTAAAATATTTAACTTCCCATGATTCAGATGGTTTCAATCTCAGACATCTGCAGACTTCCTGAAGTTCTATTTAGTTTTACAAAATTTAAGGACAGCAAGGAAATGTTTAGTCGCTCGATTGCTTTCTAAAAATCAAGCTCTGGCTAGAAAACCCCTAAATTGCCTTCAGGTTTCCAAAGTTAAGTTGGAACTCCAACTCAGGCCAACAGAATTCCAACTTTGCTTTAATTTGCAAAGATAGACAGATTAGAACGTTTAGTGACAACGACGATAGAGCGAACAAACGTCTACTGAAAGGGGTTCGGAAATGTAGAAAATATCAACAATATGGTAAAAAGGTTAGTATGTGGGTATATTCTATCGAACTTCACTACTAATGAAAGTCGATGCCTGCGGACTATATTGTCGTATCTCAAATAAACCTAATTTTACAGGAGAGGAAGGGAAAGATTTGCTAGTCTTGATTGAGAAGTGTTTTAATACGCCATACTCACATGTTCCGGAAACTGCAAACTGTCCGTTTGACAGTTATTGTCATCTCGTCCTCGAATATACGACAATAATTGTGGACAAGATTTTGTGACATTTGTTTCTTTTTCGTATAGATAGGACAAAGTAGTAACAAAAATTATCATTAATTTTGAAATTTAATGTTGTAAACGCAGTAGAGTTTTAAAACTTTAATAGTAAAGAAATTTTTACAGAAACGAAAAACCTATATTGCCGAGGGGATAGGAACCCACTAGCTCTGGCTTTCCGGTTCCATCCGGAACCAAGACTTTTTTTTCCGTAAAAATGTCTGTACTACAAAAGAAAATGACCATATTTTTTTGAAACCTGCAAATTTGCAGGCGGGAGTATATTAAATAAATTTTACTTTTCTTTTTCTTTTCTTTTTATTACAAGGTGATGTTTCATTTCTGAATTTAATAATAAAATAATGAATAACTGCTTCAGACTTTCAATTCTTTTTCATAGAAGGATCTGTCCACAACCGGCATGTATATCAACATGCTTCTTATGTCTTTCTTCTTTTCAACTGACAATGAAGCTGCTTTCGGGCATAGTTTCACTATTTACGAATATTTTCTTAACTGAATTTGAACTGAATTCATTTTAGGACCTTTGGGCGTCTTTGGTCTATGCCGGGATACGGTGGATGAAAGGATGTGGAAAGGCAGTTTGGCCAAGGCTTAGTTTTTGAAGCTACCATCCCAGCATTTGCCTGGTGTGACTGAGGAAAACCTTGGAAAAAACTTCAGTCAGGATAGACGGTCGGCCATGACGTGAACGTAGGACCTCCCGAATGTCAAGCCAACGCTCTACCATTGAACCATGGCCGCTCGGTATTTTTTTAAATAGTGATTTTGCTACTTGAGAAGTAGTAATAATCAATTATGTTAATTACAATAATCAAAATAACATTAGAATAAAAGAAACAGCTTATCACTTTTTCAGTAATTTACTATTAACCATTTTAATAGTTAGTAATTTAATTATTATCAAAAAGCCAACATCACTGTATTTGTTCAAGTAAAGATATATCTACAATTGAACCTCTCGGGGGAACAAAACAGTAAGCGCTATAAGAAAATGTCCACAGTACAATGAAAATAAAATACAATTGTGTCTAAATCTTGAAACTTCGAGCGCAAACTTTTTGCCTTTTGTATCCAACAACTGCCTCTATACCTGAGAAACAAGAAGGTTGCGCTCGAAGTTTCAAGATTTAGACACAATTGTATTTTATTTTCATTGTACTGTGGACATTTTCTTATAGCGCTTACCATTTTGTTCCCCCGAGGGGTTCAATTTGTGCGCAATGTTGCCTTACTGCCAACAGTCCGTTTAATTTATTTTATACAATAATCTGTGAGAATGTATGTACTATATTCTAGATAATACTGGAGGATACATTCCAATAATACTGAAATAAATTATACATTACAAAAACCTTAAAATTATGCATAAAACAACCGGCAACTATTTATAGAGAATGGTCACATGATGTCACCACACACCTTATGAGTTATGATCAGCTTCTGGAAATAAGAATTTGAAAAAAAAAAAAAAAAAAAAAGAGTAAACTTTGGAGAGACGACAAAATTGCACTACATATAGTTCTCAAACTAAGGCGTATTTTCATACGAGTGTCCGTGAATTTACAGCATCTACTAGACTACTTTCCATTCTTGACAAGAGCTGAATTTACCCGAAAAGTGAAGATAGGTCTACGACAATATAATCCGCAGTGTCGAAGTTAGTAACGAAAGTGAACCAATGTTGCTGATGGTCTTGTCATTAGCTGTTTAGAAACTCAAGTAATCATTACTCTGATAGTTCGTATTAATTACGTTTCTAATTATTTTTGCTTTTGTTTAATACATATTTGTTAACTCAAGCAACTTACCGTTTAACAATCTCAACGACAGTTATAGTTAAGTAATTAACTTTTTTTAAAAAAAAGTACGAGTTCCAAATCATCTTGCATTTTAATTTCATTTAGCTTGTTCAAGTATTCGTCTTTCTAACCATCTTTTAATCGCCACTCTAGATTTAGGGTTTACTCGAAGACAGAAATCCAATGGTACAGTATAATCCAACATTCTGTGCACCAAACTGGATGTTTAATCTAAAGACTCCCCCGCTCCTAATTTACTCGTGAACTCGGAACTCAACACTCCCAAAAACTAAAAAGAAAAGTATATTTTATCATAGTTAAGCTACAATGTACAACGTGACCCAACTGTAACAAGATTTTCAGCCATTTACCTAATTTTGGTTATCATATTATGCCAAGTGTGTTTGGGTACAATTTCTAATTTCTCACAAGGACTCTGAGCACGCTTGTACTGTATGTAACAGGGCATTACGTATTATTTTATTGATAACACAATGTTACGAAAACTGACTAGTCTTGATCAGATAGTAGACTCGTTCAAAATGTGTAGTAAAAAAATTCACAACGTAGTAAATTTCGCAATATTTGTATTCATTCTCGAAAGTAACAAGTTACACATAGACCAAAAATGGGATATTTATGAACTTTTTTATTTTAGACACTCATTTATGTTTGACCCAATAGTCGACTGATTTATTTTCCTTTGGGTATTAATTCATACCACACATAGGAAAATGAAATAAGATGACTATTATTCATTCCTCTCCTTATCCACACCTTTAGGCTTTATTATATATTCAAATCCGATACAGAATCATGCTTATTGGTGCTTAACTACTATTAAAGCGAGTTTATATATACACTGTGACACAATCCTGAATAATTAGGATCAAGCGCGATTCTCTCTCTTTCCGTCTGCGAACAAGGAAGAAGTGCTATCGGTCAGTGCGTCGCCGTGAAGGTTATATGAGAGTTCAAGAATACAAAGAGGCAAATCCTATTGGCTGAGGACACATATCAAGTGATCTTGTGTGTGTGATTTTTCATAGCTACATGGCAATATAGTGAAACCTATAGTAACGGACACCTCCCATAACGGACATTTTTGTAATCCCAACCATCGCAATAATAATAAACGTATTGGTAAACCCCTCTAAAATAAAGCGGACAAACTCTACAAAGAACACGGACAGAGTTTTCTAAATTTTATAGTCAATATTTAACTCCGTATTACGAACACTCTGTACAAAACAACTGGAAAGTACATGGGGCAATTCATAAGAGATTACTTTTTCGCCTTCTTGCTTGATGCAAACCGCTTGGGATCAATCCCCGTAGCATTTCAGAAGTGTTCCCACAAAACAGGCCTTTCTTAAGATGATGATTTTGTTGAAGATACGTCAACTAATGATGTTGTTAGACATATTTCTAGCTAGTTTACTGTTGTTGGGAAATGTTGTTGCAACTGGTGATGATTTTATCACCGCTAAAGTTTTGACGGAAGCTTGTAGTATTGACGTATGTGCCACACTGAAGAAACATAAGAAGAACTGTGAAGCGGAAGACATTAAAGAAGATATGGACGATAAAGCCATGTTAAGTGAAAAATTAGAAGGAAGCAGTAAGCCGTTTATAAATTTTGAAACATTTCTACTTCTCTAAAAAAGACACTATAGAATTTCAGTTAATTCACAAACTAAAGCAACACACGGGAACAAAACTAAAGGAACATTGTAATATGTAAGTGATAAGTGTAAAGTGAGAAAAATATAAAAGGATATTTTTTCAAATCGTGTCCCGAACATAAAGTACAGTATTGAATGATGACTTTTTTTTTTGGTTGCGAACGACCTTATTCACTAATTTATGTAAGAAATATTGAAAACTCAGACGGACACCTCCCTGCAGCGGACAATTCCTCATGGTTGCTCGCTTTCGAGACGCTTAACTTATTAATTTATTCGGAGTTGACATTCGCTCATTTAAGAAAATTCTGTTCTTTTCATGATAAAGTTAATTATTCATTTTTTATTTACTGTAGCAAGCTACTCAACTTTACATGCACAAATCGCTTCTGATTAGGATCAGAGAAAAAAATCGTTTTCGCCGAACAGTGTCTGAGTTCTTGAGTCTCAACCATCACGCTATCCTTCTGACGAATCTATACGATACTATCATATTTTTAATCACGTTCGAACATGTTAAAGTCACAATATATTTCGTTAAACAAAAAATGTATTTACAAAATTAGGCTTTATCTAACACTGTGAGGTTCTTCAAATAGCATATTCTTTGAGTGCATGTGCAAATTAAAGCTCCTGTTTTAGACCTACGTGGTTTTACGGAGGTTTGGACAAGTATATGTTTAGAACAATGACTAATTATCGTATTTTACACAGCTACATTGTCGTGAGAGTAATTTTAAAATTCACGAAACTCTCAAAATCAATTTTCTATTTATAATAATAAAGATCTTTGGAGTGAAGGCGGATTACTCGGAGCTTACATGAACGAGTCACTTCTGATATCAATATTCCACAGACAGACATTCTAAGATAATAATTGAGTTTAAGCAGAAGACCATTAGAAGTTATTAACTTCATTTTCAATTAAATTGAAATTTCTCTAGGATATTTTCATATTTCCCACCCCTCTACTACAGTTAGAAATCCCGGTTAAATTCCCCAATTTTATGCCCTCCAGGCGTAAAGGTACTTTGCTTACGTATGAGGTCCGGTCTAAATTTTCACGCCTACGTGGGTCGTCTACTTTCAGGTCGGTTCTACATACGTGACCCACATTTTTATGCAAAGGAACTTTGTTTGTAGGTGAGCTCATCTTAGATCTTTCGGTTTTGATGTCACCTTAGAAACCATGAGAGAGAGAATTTTTCATGCGCTGCTATTCTGAGGACACGTCTGCTTGTTCTAGGTTTTTCATGTTTTTCTCCTAACTTGAGTTTGGAGGTTTTCTTGCTTACGTATGCATCATAATAGACCTGAAAGGGAAACGGAGGGAAATGAAAATATGCCTTAATACAGCTAAAACTGAGGGGTCCGGCGCCCTTTTGTAGGTTCTTCAGTATTCTTTTAAATCGGAATAACAACTTATTTTTGTAAGCTAAACATTTGTAGAACATAGTTTACAGATGTAACCATTTTATTATGACGAAGAGGACCCGGCGCCCTTCCTGGCTTCGTCGCTAGGTTTAAATTCGGAATAATAACTTATTTGTGTAAGCTAAACATTTGTAGAACATAGATGTAAGAATTTTATTATGAAGGGTCCCAGCACCCTTTCATAGGTCCGTCCCTGGGTTTGAAATTACATTAATTACGTATTTTGTAAGCTAAACCTATGTAGAAGAGAGACGTAAGCATTTTATTATCACAAAAGGGTCCGACACCGTTTCCTAGGTCCGTCACTGGTGTTAATGAAAATAGATAACCGTGCCCCGTAAACAATTTACAGATAACTTAGAAAAATAAGAGCATGATAACGAATGTAATTGGATAAGTTAAGCGCCCCTGTCTGTGCAGAGCGTGCTAATCATGGAATGTAAATGATTATTAGATAGCTTTAAAAGAGAATTAAAATTTTATTATTGAGAGACACCCTCCTTAGTTTTTACCCCCTGTTTTGCTGTTCTCTCCGTAAAAAAAACAAATATAACTTAGAAAAATAAGAGAATCTCGAATAAAGAACGGAAATGGATGCGAAATAAGTTAGTGTATATTATGTACTGAAATCTAAAGAAAAAAAGTTATACTAAATGTTAATGAACAATAATAGGTAATATATTTCCTTTATTACTTTTCTTTTAAATCATAACTTGTAAATTTACCTGGATTCTCCACTGCAGAAACGGAGATGCTTTCTCTAAGTGATTAATGTAAACTGACATACGCTCCGTCGCTAACTGTACTTGTCCTACTTTATCTTGTGACGTTTGAGAAGAGTACTTTTCGTAACTGGTTAAAAACCGTGTCACTGATATATTCAGATCGGCTTCTTTTAGAAACTTGTCTCTTATCCCGTTGGACATTGAGTCGCGTGTCTTCAGTTAAAGGTATTATTTTAAGCACTAGTCGGCTGGATAAACCGTTTGATGTAGACATCTACTACTTATTAAAGGAAAAGAATATCTGAGGAATGCCGACCATTTAGTAGGCACTTTATTTAAAAATATTTCTCACATATTCCGTTCCTTTGGTAAGACATTTACTTGTTTATCATTTATAGATTTTATTTCAAGCATTTGACCTCGGGAAGAAAATTTGCTAAGAAAGATGTCTGTTTTATACTTTAGCAGCGGAAGATATTTGAAACGTAATTCCCCTAAACAAGTAACACTGACCCGCATTTCTCTTTAGTTCTAACAGTTTAAGAAATAACATGCATTTACTTCGTGGAGTAATTGTTAAAATCTGATTTAGCTTGAGTAACCTGCTTTTCTCGTAAAAAACATGTTCCTTGTTCGGTTATTGGTACGGCACATTTTAATTTTGCGCGTGTCAAGTGCTTTGAAAAGAAGGCGATCTGAAACTTTCTTTAAAATTAAGACTTTTTCTACGTGATTGAGCCAAGTGCCAGGTTATAGTCTAGTTGAAGAAAGGGACCTGCCTACTTAGATAAAGTTTTATAATTGGTGAATGAAATAGGTACTGGGCATGGCATGGTTGAACAGAAGAAAGAAAATAGAGTCGGCTAACGAATTTTCTGAAAATATTACGTTTAACAAGGTGATGCTCTCATTGAATAAAGGTTAATGAACTCCTAGAATAATCTTTAACGAATATTTTAAATTTCCTTATAGTTAACATTTTAAAATCCTGTACCGTTTTATTCAGCAAGATAAAATAGTGAGCTGCAATTGAAGATTAATCATTATATTAAATGATTGTATTTCTGCGGGAAGGAATATTTTTCTTAAGAGGTTACTATAGATAATATTTCAAAAATTTTAGTAGACCACAT
Organism: Lepisma saccharinum; assembly: GCA_022664845.1. NCBI lineage: Eukaryota > Metazoa > Arthropoda > Insecta > Zygentoma > Lepismatidae > Lepisma > Lepisma saccharinum. Next base: position 12,122 of record JAGDQP010017899.1, on the reverse strand, counting down.
TGAAGTTATCAGCAATATTTTATACTTGACGTTTGAAATACAGTTAGAAAAGTATTATTTGAACCGTATTACGTTTATTATTTTGATAGTTGCATTATTGCTATTAGAAATTCAGAGAAACCTGTTTAATGTTGAAGAGGAATTTGCTTTTTCTACATTAATATACGTGAAACAAACTTTTATTGAAGAATAAGAAATACAATATTTTCTAATGTCAGTTTAAAGTATAGCGTTTTGAAAAATTTTGGCTTCAAAAATTAAATTTATATGGAAAATATACTTTTAAAAAAATGCTTCTTTGCAAAGAATAACTTTTATTTTCTTCGCAGTGTACTATTAGAACATTATTATTAATGTTACTAATATTTTTCATTATTTTGCCATCTAGGTTTTCTGCAATTGGAGACTTTTCATTGAAAACTAGCTTTTGTAGTCTTCTTGAAATTACACTGAGGTGAGTCGTCTTAATTATTCAATTTACACATGCATTATAATTTTATTTATTATTAATAGAAAGCCTGTTAGAGTCCTTTGTGGAAGCTTAACTTTTCTGGCATTAAAAGTATAGGTCTAAATGTACCCCTGTTAAATATTGTAGCCTCCGCGTGCTTGATCAATAATAATGAATGATTCGTATAATTTCCTAGGACGTTAAATACTATACTTTTTACTAATAACTTTAAAAATAATGTAATATGATAATCTTTTCTTTAGTTTCTTTAAATATAGTCAGCTCTTACGGAAGCCTTTCACGTATTACATTTGAAAATTGAAGGCAGTAGCTTGCGCTTTACACAGTGGCATGTATTTTGAAAACAAAAATGAACTTTCTTTAAAATTAACGTTACATAATGTATGGCTATATCATTATTTTCATTTTAAAACTATGAGAAATACTTTTATAAACTCACAATAATCTTTTGACCCATAGAAAGAACGTTTACCACGTATATCAATGGAAAGTCTTTGACCTGATCGGTAATTGATACCAGCACAGACTTCACTGCAAATTCCCTCCGTTTGAGAATAGCGAAATCACACGGGAAAACACAGGGTTCACGCGTGGAAAATAATTATAATAAAGGGTCTTTTTTAAATAAGGCTTTCATTTACATGTGCGCTGAGTACGTAACTAAAATATATGTATATTATTACTATGTAGAAAACGTGTTTGAATTGACTACTACCATGGAACGCAAGCTTGCATAAAAAAGCTCTTACGCTGAGGGTTTATTTTAATGTTAAAGAACAGTGTATTTTGAGGAGAAAATGTTTATTTCTTTAATGGGCATGTGTAGAACACGCGTTTCAAGTGGCTACACATATTTACTACTATTATAATAAAAAGGAAATTCAGTAAATATCCATGAAAACAACGGAGACAAGCAATGTCACTACTTCTGCCTCGGCACAGTGCAGGTGTCTCCAGATATGGAAAGAAAATGAATGTTGTTTTAAAGAATTCTTCTATGTTCTAATATTATTTATTGATAATTTCTTAATTTAAAATTAAAAAAATAAAAGCAATAATACATAGAGAATGATATGAAAGATCAATCTCAGAAACTAAACGGAATCAAATCCTAGTCCCCACAGGTGTACGGAACAAAAGTCGATGACCGCACCATAGGAACTGCTCAGGAAGACAAACTATGTTTTCACGCAGGGTTGGACATCCTTAAAAATTAACCTGCGGGAACGTTAAAAATTAATATTTTTAAAGTTTACGCTTGTGAGAGCATGAGAAAAAATAAGATCATTCTAGTACTCTGTGAAAGAATGGAGTGACATTTTATTTCCTTAACTTGAAGAGGCTCCTTTGAAAGAAATTAACATGGCAGGCTTCGGGAAACACACTAAGTTTACACGCAGTTTGTACATGCACGAAGGGAAACAGGTAGTTCTTAGCTGCCAGGAAAAAGCCTATATTCATACCAAGTTTTCACTCAGTGTAACGTGAATACCAAGTTTCCACTTTACACATTTACGAAGGAAAACAAAGTTCTCAGTTGTGAAGGGGTACCCACACTAAGTTTTCACGATCGGGGAGAAAAAGCCTATATTCACACTAAGTTTTCAAGGAACGTGTACCGCACTTTTCACATGTATGAAGGGAAAGAGCAAGTACTTATTTGCCAGGGGAAGAAGGCCTATATCCACAGTAAGTTTTCAAGCAGAGTGTAACGCACTTTGCGCATGTATGAAGAAAAGTAGACGTTTAATTAGCTACCTAGGAATCAGGAATTATTTATGAGAAGGTAGACTTTCTTTTACAGACGCTGTTATAGTATGAACACGTGTTTCAATTGGCTACTTACTGATTGTAAAACAAATACAAGGTTTTATAAAGAAAAATGTGATTTTAAATTTGAAAGTTTTACTTTATAAAACAGTATATTGATTTCTTAAATTATAAAATACACTTTGTAAATCAATACAAGGTTTTGTAAACAAGTGGAATTATAATTATGAAAGTTTGATTTTCTGAAAACAGAATATTAATTTTAAAATTTTAAAGTATAATTTGTAAATGAAAACATTTCTGAAGAAAAGTGGGATTTTAATTTTCAAAGTTTAATTTTATCAAAACATTATACTCATTCTAAAATTTTAAAGTGTACTTTGTAAATAAATGTAAGGTTTAGTAAACAAAAGAATGATTATAATTGTTCAAAGTTTGATTTTATAAACAAAAATATCATATTTAATTTTCAAAGTATCGCTTCTAAATTAAACTGTTTTTGACTTTCAAAAGTATGTTTTTTCAAACATATTAAATTTCAATTTCAATGTATACTATGTTAAATAAAAGTATGATTTTATAATACAAAATATTAATTAAAATTTTTCGAAAATAGGTTTTTATAAAACTGAATAAAAATTGAAAATTTTCAAAGTTTACTTTTGACAAAATAAAATGTTTTTGTAAACAAAACTGCGATTTATATTTTCAGAAGTATCATATTCTAAAACAGAATATTAATTTAAAATTTTCAAAGTATGTTTTAATAAAACAGATTATTACATTTAAAATTTTTGAAGTATACTTTTGTAAAACAGAATGCTAATTTTAAATTTTGAAAGTATACGTTGTAAAAATAAGAGATTCATTTTGTAAACAAATATGTGATTTTAAATTTCAGTTTATAAAATTAGAATATTCATTTTAATGTTTTAAAGTATACTTTATATAATAAATATAACATTTCCTACGAAAAGTTTGATTTTAAGTAAAAAATCTATATTAAATTTTTAAAATATACTTTATAAATAAAACTGATTTTCTAAATCAGAATACCGATTTTAAATTATTAAAGTATACTTTTGCAAAACACACATTTTTTATTATTATCTTAAAGTAATATTAAAAAAATTCTTACAAGAAAGGTAATTCTTATTTCGCTTTCAATACAAAATAATTTTCATTTTAAGGAAAATAAAATATCAAGTATTCATTTATATGAAATTTATTTCTTACTTTCAAGTATTTCACTTAGAAATCAACCACTACAGTTTTATTTTAAAGAAATTATCTCTTACTAGATTCAATTATTGTAACTTTTCCAGTATGGAAGTTGAAGACAATTTCTCAGTGCGCAAGCATTCACTTGTTTAGGAACATGCTACGTACAACTCTTTACATGAATGTTAAAATTTAATGTACTAAGGACAACCTTCATTGTTCATGTCTTTTACAATTTTCAATTGAAACAACTTTCGAATCCAGTCTGCCATTCACCCTTTACAAAAGAATAGAGCATCAACTCCACACAGCTGAGTAATTATTTTACGAATAAGGGTTACAGTATATCCATTCGAATTATCCCATGAAAATCCATGAAAGTTTTTAGTTAACCATACCCATTGCTTTTAATAGCCTATTCCTAATTAAATCATTTGACATGAAAGTTTAATCATAGCATGCAAGATTGCAATAACATGCCTTGAAAGAATACGAAATTCACGTGCGATAAACCCATGAGAAGAAATTTTAAACCGCTGAATGTTTAGAATATATTCTCCTGAAAAAAAAACTCAACTTTTCACTGGAGAAAACGGTTCTTCAATAATTGTGGAAAATAACCAACGAATTTCATGTGACGAATAAGTACTCTACATTTCTTGAAAAATGTATTCAATTAAATAGTAGAATGGTCTTTCTTATACATATCATAACATTCCACAAATGTTTTATGATCATTTGCTTGATTCATTAAACGCTTCGATATTATAGATCCGGTATTCCACTGATATAAACATTGATGTATAATATTGTAATATTGTGTATTTACAATATTTAATAGGCCTCTCATATTCACTGAAACTAACGGTTCCCTAATTGTTTATTTCTGTGCCTCATCTTTTCTCTTGACTTTCCTTGTGAAGCAAGCTCCTTTTTCTGCATCTCTTTTCACATCACAAAACTTTGCGATATAAAAAACAGAGTTGGAAAGAAAACATCTCCGCTTGGAACGGCTACTTGCTGCTGGAATATCTCTATTTTGTCCATCTGCTACTTTTCCTTTTTACAAATGCTGGATCAAGTGCGCTTTCCTTTAATTTTTCGGTTCTGTCAAATCGTGGTTTGATCCCAGTTTCTCTAGAGGATTAGAAGGTTTGTACTTTCTTTCTGCTTCCAAAGCATAAATCCTATCTTACAACAAAACCTGTTGTATATGCCTAGCCTCTGACTGAAGTGTAAGCAGACCTTTTATCTCGGAGAAACTCAGATGATGCCTAAACGAGGGATGACTTCTGGAGATAATAAACTCGCATTGCATTTCTTCGTTAGGTGGAGTCTTTAATCGCTCATAATATGACACTATCTTCCTAATAAAAACACCAAGTGGTTTGTCTGAGGCCAGGAACAATCCAGCTACCTTCTTATTTATATTTTCGCTGAAATACTCTTCCAAAAAAGCTTCACGGAAATTTTGCGCATCAAAGGGTTTTCTGTAGTTGAACCATGCGCGAGATTCTTTCTTCAGAGCTTTAGGGAGAACAGCTTGAGCAGTTGCCCTTCGTTTATCCTTTTCTCCTCTGCGAAATCCCTTATGTCGTCTAGGAACTTGAAGGCATCGTACTCCTCGCTTACTCTTGAGTACGTTGGTAAATCTAATTTGTACCAGTCTAGAACAAACTCCGCATTTCCTGTCGGGTCGGGGTGTGTGGAAGTTTGTGCATGTGTAGCGGTTTCAGAGACACTCGATTGACTCGCTGTAGCAGTACTTTTCGTCCTGACAATTTCTAGCAATTCTTTATTCGAAAGCTCTTGTTCTAGATTCTCTGCTAGGGCCTGGAGAATCTGCCTTTTAATATTTTCCACTTCATGTGCCATTTTTCTCTTGTCTGATATCAGTATCATGTACTATCGCCTTTTTGGGGGGTATAATTTCCTTGTGAAACGTCCCTGTTCGGAAAGGGGTCATTTATATGTTGATTCTTGCTCAATTCTCAGAGCTCTGACTACAACTAATGTTCATCTGAGAATTCCCAATACCACATAACAATTTCTTAGAATAAAATCTAGATCTGCAAAATCGATGCCACGGAAATTAGGCCCTAACGTTGGACACTATGCCCACGGTCCAATACTACGAAAACTTGATCTATATAACTTTAACGGGTGCCAGGGCGTTTTCGGCCAAATAAATAAAATCTGAATTATTTATTTTTAATTAATCCGAAGGTGAAACCCCGATCACTAAAGGCAGACTGAGAAGACAAAAGTTCTTTACCAGAGATATTCTAATCTGTAATGGCAAAATCTTTTGGAAATGGAATATAACTTTCTTGAAATAATATTACTCTCGATCAGATTTATGAGTGCTAACATAATTTATTTGGTTGCAATTTTAATGCAAGGCAGAGCGGAACGATTTCTCTAGGATCGGAGCTCGAATTTCTTACACACTAGGGACACAATACTAATTTTTGCTATATTTCGACTGACTACTCGGCTAGGCAATGATTATAGACTCTCACTCTTATAGTCAAAACCCCAATCAACGTAATACGAATCATTAACATATCATTCGTCAAGGAAATTTCGCATAATTATAAAATAATTAAGTCCCCCGATTCTCGTTTTTGGCATAAACAGAAAAACTATACTTCCTGCTGTGAATTTGTGCTTCCGAATACCTTGCTGATACTCCACGCTCTAGTTCTTCTCTAACATATAAATATTCACTTAATGAAATACTATAAATTTACACACCTCCTTCATATAACGTGTTTCCCACATTCTATAAAATATAGGAGTAGCTCATCCCGTTTTAATTTCCATCCGATAAAATCAGATGAAAATTTCTGATCCAATCTAAATAGACTGATTTCTTTTAGAGACGTTCCCCACCTGGGGACTCGGGATTTCCTGTTTTTTAAGGGGGGGGACCTCTATCTAAACAGTTTGAAAGAAACAGTATGCAAAAACATTGAATACCTCTACCACCGAACTATCATCAATTTTCAGGTAAGTGCATTTCTTTGAGGGAGAATCTGGGAGAGGGCACACCATCAATTTCACAGGAATAAGTATCGATATATTCGTATAGCAATCAACGTGGCTATCTTTTCTGGTCGCTGGATAACAAAGAAAATTATCCTCAAAAGTACCAGCACTCGACGATTAAAACTTTCACAGCGATTTGTCAACGATATATTCAGTTTTCTCTCTCAAATGATACCTCTGATTAATCCTATTCCTAACCCTTCCTTTAATTCCGCGGATATATGGCAGAAACAATCCAAGCTCGAACACAAAATTATTGCAATCTTTCTAGCTAACATTTAAGCAACTATTTTGAATTAATTCATGTACTACAATGGTTAATACTTAAGAAAAAGCGAAAGAACCTTACACCAAGAATTTTCGGACCTGAAATTAGAAAAAATCAAAAGTACATTTGAAGATTCTTTCGCTCACACCACTTTACCTGATCGTTTACATCTTTTAACATCAAAAATACTTTCTTCGAGGGAATGGAATCGATCCCGCACTCCGAAACCCGAGCCCTAACTTCACACAACCTTCCATTTTGGCTTTCAGCACATCCTCTCCGCAAGCCTTCTTTCTCTTCCAGCGCTCGCTCTATGCCAGACTCCTCCCTTCCCTCAGCCAGAATCTCAGCCAATCATGGACGCTACACTCAACGTCCGATTTTCTCTCCTTTTCACTTGAATCCCGCAACGGAGGAAGAAAGCAACTGTCTTCGCGCCTCTAGGCCTCCCACCTAAACCGGGCTTCAAAATCTACGTGACTATTAGCAACCACCCACTTCTGCTGTTCCCCTCTTCCCTCCATAAGAACATAAAACAGACTTCGGAAAGAGGGCAACAGGTCGTTGAAATCCTGCGAAAGTGCACTTCTAAGAGCTCAAAATATTTATCATTGCTTGCCTAGAGAAATCGTTTCTGCAATACTGAATACACAAAATAAAAAATTTAAAACGTACATAAAGATATGAACAAGTGACAAACTAATTCAAATAAGAAATATACATCAATATACACGCTAATTTCACATACCATATTCGAATATTGTAGAAAAATGATATAAGCGAAAAAAGACGGAGAAAGAAAGAAAGATTTCGGGCTTTTCAGTATGGGGTTGTTTTCAGTTTAGCTGGCCAGCTAGCAAGAAGGGGTTATTTTGTAGGAAGAATAGAGACATAATAAAGTCCAAGTTAACACAAGACAATATGTATAAATAATATTTTAATTTTCCTTTCGCCCTGGACCCTTTCTATTTTTACCTCTGAGTTCATTGTCTCCAGTACAGGGTGATTCAAATCTTATCTCCACTTTTTTCCAAACATTAAAATTCTCGACAAGGCCATGCAAGGATCATAACAGTTCCCAATATTTCTCACAAGTGTGTGAAGAATCAGCTAAAGGTTTACTGTTTTCTCTAATGAAAAAGATTCATTTCTATTTTCACGGATATTCACTACTGATGACATAGGACAAGTAAATTCAAAGTCTATTAATGTATTCGGAGCACGTTCGATTTCTTCTAGAACAAAAATAAAACTGACGACCAGGTTTCATCATACCATAATGAGCTTTCAAGACTCATGACAATGTAAAATTACGTTACCTTTTACAATTAGTCCGATCACTTCACTTTTTCTACTCACGTTCACCAAGTCTGTCCTTTGTTAGTAGTTCTTGACGTAGTTCCACTATAGAAAACGAAATCTATTCAAAATTTCCCTTTAAATTATTTGATCCAGGATGAGTATTTACATATACATTAAATATCTCATCAAAATTCTTCGGATTTAGTAGCACACGGTAAAAAGTGTCATTTGAAAATTGAAGACGATTTTCTTCACTTAATAAAGATCCAGGAATTAAATATACCATACACTGATGTTCACTTTTTTCCTTCTTTCAAAATCCACATGAAGAGCAAATAAAAATAATTTCTTTTGTATTCCAATTATCAATAGACTTCAGTATTGACGACTGATCTACCCATTTCGAACGGCATCTACAACAGGGCTTCTTTCTCACTACAGCTGGAGTTACCGATACGTTAACAGCACTAGTGTTCTGTGCGATGGTTATAACACAACTAAGCAAAAAATTTATAGCAAGCTGATCTACTTCACAGAATGTTCAAGGAGATCCGTTATACGAAAAGATCAGTCTACTTTGTAGAATTCTACCGAAAATAAAGAAGACCATCAAAAAAAGTTCTAAAAGCCTCCTTTCAACTTCGAGAAATTACTGGAATTCCTCCACGAAAATAAAAATAAAGAAAGTCAACCTACTTTCCAGGAACGCCTCAAGCATGAAAAATGTGACAGAGAACTTCCTCGGAAGAAGGTTATCGAACATTCTAAGATGTAAGAATAACTGCGGATGCGCAGATCATGACCCCGGGCATAAAAATGCGAGACACAAAGTAGTTCTCCCAGATAAGTTCACCAGCACGGTCACGCGGAAAGTATGATTCCTCCCATAAATCAATCTCATCCCACGTAACAGAACATATGACGTCAACACGTAAATGCGAGACAGGTTACGTCAACACAGAAACATCTAAAATAAAACTACCATTCCCAGTGCCATAACTGCAATTCATTAAATAATCTAAAGGCAAAAATAAAATTAATACATATCATATAAAGACCAACAGTACGATTAGGTTACGTCAGCATATAAAGATCAGTACGAGCTAACCTCGAAAAATAGGTTACGTCAGCACAGAAAGATTTGAACAATTTGACGTAAACACGGTACCATTACCTGAGAAGGTCACTGAGCTAAAAAGGAGGTCAAACCCGTTATGCCCAGAGGGCATAAAAATGGGCAATTTTAACCGGGATTTCTACTGAGCCCACTCAGAACACGCAAATTTTCCTTCTCCAGATCTTATAAAACAATTTATTACAGTTTGCTGCTTTCTTATTTTCTGTTATCTTCTGGACATTCCACACATAATTACAGGTCTAGGGAAATACTAACAAGAGATAAAAGAAATGCACTTATTAAATTATGAAATTCCTGTCATCCTCTGCATCTTGGTTTCAAAATCTGCGTACATTTTGTTGGAAGAAGAGATGCTTCAATATGGATACATAAAACGCATTTGATTGAAATGACCATATTAATGCAGCAAATCTGGACTCCTTTCTTATATTATGAAGCTCTCAATGTAGTTACCGATCATCCTGACTGAGGGTTTTCCCAGAGTTTTCTTCAGTTAGACCAAGCAAATGCCGGGATTGTACCTTCAACATAGGCCCCGGTCGATACCTTCTCACATCCTTTCTCCTACCCTATCCAGACCTGGGCCTTACATGCCTGAAGATCATAAATACTTTTTAAAAAAATGGGAAGATAAAAAGAGTACCTGGTAATTCTTAAAGTTGAGAGATTTGCTTGTAGGGAAGAACATGGCAAACTGCCTTCCACAGTTTTTAATATGACAGTTGACAAACACTTATTTAATGTACACAATGTGATGAATGGTTTAATTCAAGCTATAGAATGTAGAACAAAAAATTAAAAGCTAAAAGATGAAAAAATTGCATGGGCAGTGCTTAGAATTGGCCACAGTAATTCTCAATAATTACTATGTCTAATTTTCAATAGACCAGGTTCAATAGACCTTACGCATCTGATAGTAGTTCGTGTTCGTCTATCCTCGTCTTTCTATCATTTTTTTTAAAGTGAATATACGTAACTAATAAAGCTTCATTCCATTACCATAAATGTACAACTACACTGACCAGGGACAAGCAAATTGAATCAAGAGTGGGTAGCAGTTATGTTAATACTTTGTAGGCCAACTACCGAGAATTATATTTACCACACCTCGTTTCCATGTTGAACAGCTGCTGAATATGTCACGCACGAATAATATGACAAAGCGAATACGTATTACGTACTACACAAATTCATTCATATTTATGTAATGCTGGTTATTCCGGTGCACTCTTTATTTATTTATATGGATTTCAGATATCACGCAACATACAAACAGTAGATACCATAAACGATGGAGTTAATCAAAGATAGATTCACTTAACTCCATTTTTACTTGTAGGGGGCAATTTCCATGTATCTCACCTGCTTTCTCTGGTGCTAGACTCAATGATCTAGTAGCGGAAAAACGCTCATCTTATATTTCAGCGTCATGTTGTATAAGCTGCTATTTTCCCGTAGTATTGATCATTGCTAGGTGCAAATATCTTTTTAAAATAGCAACTTAAATAATCTTATTTAAATGGGAGCTACGGGAGAAGACACTTTAATTCCAAACTGTAAAAAAAAAAAAAAAACAGTGTAAAAGTATCATTTTAGATTAACTTATCTGTAGCCTGTTACTGTGTGCATGAACTTCAGTTACTGATGGACTATAACAGTTAAGCTTTGGTAGACAGTTCATATTATAACTATTGGAATTATCGGAGCCTGAAGAACTGGTGGGTCCGACGTGGAGGTATGTTTGTGGATCTCAAACGGTATCGGTATAGCATAGTGAGGAAGCATATTATTTTCCTTTAACCACATTTCAAGTAGCAAATGAACATATAAAATATTTTTTGATGTAAAAAGTATTGTAGAGTGTTTAATAATAAAAAAAACACAATCTAACCTGACTTTAACTAACCCGCCTTCACTATCTTGGCATTAATGTGTGTAAACTAATAATACAAGAGATTTTTTACGAAACAGGTGGTAAGCAAGGTACGTACTTGAAAATTTTAAAAACGCAAAAAAAAAAAAAAAAGTGGAACATGTTAATAATTAGTGTTATCCTCGAGACGAAACGAGACTTTAGGCTGTCTCGTCTCAAATACTTTTTGTCTCATCTCGTCTGAGTTGTCTCACAGTTTTATATTTTCTTCGTACATTTGAAGTAGCTGCAGATTAGAATTTTTCTGATCGATTCCTGTTCTTGTTTATTCGGAGCAAGTATATGGTCTTACTACACAACTTTTTAATTTAATTTTTGAGGCTTTTAGGAAACTTTGGCTCAGGACGGATGGATGATGATGGTGGAATGAAGAAAGTAAAAGGATACGGGACAACCCCGGAAAAATCCACGCACATGGTGTTTGTCCACCACAAAGTCCACATGGCACGAGCAGGGATCGAACCGACGACCCCATGCACCAGATGTGAGCGCTTTAACCACTGAGCCACCGTGGTGCCACTCTACATAACACAGCCACAACCTCAATAGTTTCAACTGAACCAGCAGTGAATTTCCAAGAGATTACTTGTCAACATGCTCTCGGTACAACTCAAAGGCAAGCCTTTCTCACTTCCTCCAAAAATACTATTTTTTGACAGTCTCTTACGCCAGTTCAATAAATAAGGAGGCTTACGTCACTCTTTGATTTCAAACAAGTGAGCGATGCGATTCAATTAACAATCGCGAAGGCTCCGAAGGTCCATTTATAGCACCTCAAACACACAAATAATCATTTATAAAATAGGTTAGTAACACTAACAACTAGGCTGCTTAGCAACGTCAATTCTATTGTGTCGAATAACGTTTATGCCAAGTTTCGTGCTGATATGTTTAACGAATCAAAACAAATTCAAAAATTGAATTTTATAGAAAATAGATTTGCAACACTAACAACTGGGATGCTTGA
>JAGDQP010017898.1:12831-37616 GCA_022664845.1 Lepisma saccharinum | reverse complement strand
GAACAGAATAAAAGGCGTCGAGCCGCACCAGAAGCCACTATTCTACTCCCAGGAATAGTCATGTCAACTCTCCTTTCTTCCCACAGCTTTGGTCGGATCAGTTACGAGATATTCCATCCTTACTTACAGCCTTATCTGCTATGAGATAGGCAAAACAACCCAAGTCCATATCCGCCACGGGATGGGACTTTCCAACACGTTTGTAACACTAGGACGAATAATTGATCCTCTTGAGCTAGGGTGACTCTAGATCTTGATGGAAGGCAGATGATCCCAAACATCTAACACATATGGTCAGTGTGCAAAGATGAGAGTGAAACCTAAGGGTGATATGAATGATGATAGGTTATGACTTTAGGTGAGGCTGATTGGCTTTAGAGAAAAGAAAATTTAAAAACCGGAAAATAAACCATGAACTTTGAGATTGAAGATGTCTTTGGCTGCAAGGCGGATATTGTTGATAATGACTGTTCGGTTGAATGGGTAGAGGTTAGAGAATGTAATGGTGATAAACTGTATATGCTGTTCAACTGTGGGAAGTCGAAGCCCTGGATGATGTTGTTCCACTGCTTAATCAGGTTCGTGTAGGCGTAAAGGAGTGATAGACAGATTGTTTTCTGGTGTATGTTCAGGCTCTTCTTTGCAATTGTGTGAGTATGTGGGATGTTATTGCTGACATTGATGGCATTTCGGTGGATTTTAGAAATGTGTACAATTTTTTGTTGTTCGATTATCGGAACAATTTCCACACATTGGAGGCTTTTTACATTCGCAAGAAAAACATTAAACGGAGGATAGGAAAATATGGGTGAGGGAGATAAAGAGCTGAATGTGCGTAGATCAAAGAGAGGAGGGAAAATTAAAATTCGAGTTTAGAAATGTTCTCGATCAATAGACTGCGAAGAGCTTCGTTAGAGATCGCGGCGCCCAGAAGATATGCTGAAGCAGAAGTTAAAAGGCGATATTTTGTAAATTTAAATTTGGATTGTTGGAAATAAACGTATTTAGATTTAATGTTTTAAAGCATTGTAATATTAGTAGTAGTAGTAGTAGCACTAGTGGTAGTAGTAGTAGTAGTAGTTTTCGTTGTTGTTGTTGTTGTTGTGGTGGTGATGGTAGTAACAGCTGTAGCAGATCTGCCCCATGAGTCTGGTTACGATAAAGGGAGTGCAGCACCCCAAAACTCACCAAGTTAAGGATGCAGTCTGCCACTGGGAAGTGAGTATTGGTGACAGTCACGATGACTTTTGCCAACGAATTTTACTCACGCCGCACCAACAGGCGGGTGCCTTAGCTAGTTTTCAATACATCAGAAACGCGGCATTGAAAGAAAATTTCGTTTGCGTAAATTTGTTTGTAACAATATGATGGATATCAGGAGTGAAAATTCAGTGTCAATGGGTTGTTAGTGTTGCCAACTAGGTAGAGCGTTTAGTAGCACTACGTCGTATTATTGTGCATTTGGCATCTTCTATTGATGATACACAACATATTTAAAGCATACACGGCGGAGTTGCATACTATGGATAACGCTTGATGAAATGACCTAGGAAAATATGTAGTTTGTATAAGATCGCATGTACTTTGTATAAGATCGCGAAAATCGTTGTCTTATCCATAATTTGCGACACTGGTTACTGTGTTTTACGTAAGTTGTTTACCATCACTAGAAGATAACAAATGCCAATAATACGGCGTAATGTATTTTGAAGAAAATATATATCAATTTGGAAACACTGACAACCCGTTCACACGGTATTTTTACTCTTGATCTCCATCATGTTGTTACAAAATTTTAGGTAAACAAAATTTCATTAAAACCAGCGTTTCTGATTTATTGAGAATTATTAATATTCTTCTTATTGTTAGGCGTCGATTTTGGACTCAAGTTAGAAACTATGTATCTACAAAATGACGCGGAATTTCGCCTATGTTTATAGAAACATGTTTAATTGTTTGAAAGTCATAGGTTAACTTCGGAAAGTAAAACACATAGTTCTGAAACTCCAATAATACATTTATTTAAATTCAGTGAATTCTGAGACTTCGAGGTATGATGACATGCTCAATGGACGAATTATCTTGTGAACGAAATGTCAAAGGACGAAAAGTGTATGGACTAAATGTCCCTGGACAAAATGTCTTTGGACAAAATGTCACCAGGCCGATTTATTTATTTGTAGTTTATTTCTTAGATACAGCATGTAGTAACCATTTTTCACTAGGAGTTAAACTAAAACTGTATAAAATGAACAAAATTATATTTATAAAAATATTAAAAATAGATATTAAAGATATTATATATGATTTCCATTTATGTAATATATATATATATATATATATTTATTTATAAATATTTTTATTTTTATATATATATATAATACTTAGAACAAGGTATTTGATAGATATATTTAGACAAATAATATTAAGAACACCATTTTACAATATTTCAAAAGGACAATTTTAGTAAGTCAAATGTTATGAGAGTAATCAGTGAATGACAAAGTATGGAAGTACATTACAGCATTTCTTTTCTAAATATAATTGAGATTAGATATAAAGGTAGTGATTCCATATGTTATTTGCTCTTGAAATACGTAATTGAAACAAGGAGAAAGATCACAATCCATTTTGTAATAAGGAAACATAAGATCGAAACAACTTAGATATGTAGAGAGATCAGTTAGTTGAAGGCAGCAAAGGAGGTGTTTTTGATTGGTGAGTTAAAGCACACCTATTTCTGACTACACGTATGATTGTAACACCCCAGGCAGCTTCCATTATCTATCGCTGACTGGGTTGCCATAAATGTAACGTGCCCCACATTGACACAGGCGCAGTCGACCTAACAAATACTAGCTGGTTCGTCAAATAAAAGGGAGTGCTAAAAATTGAGAGGCGTAGACATTCCCAGCATGCATCAACTTATTTAGACTTATACTACTGGGTAATGTAGAACATACTACGGCGTGAAGAACATTTCTAATACTCAGCGAAATTAATTCTTCAATCAAAACTTACGGTTAAATAAGAGCTGCTAAAAATTCAAACCAACTACTAAACCAGTATACAATATTCTACTGATATAAATATTCAACTATCTCGAGACTACAGTAACACCTGAGCCTACTCAGTCCTGAACAATGGCTGTCCCTAATCTCGCAGAAATTATCATCCAACGCATCTAACCTATATCCTCACTCTTTACCATTCGGTTTTCATGGGTTCAAAGTCATTAAAAGTACGCAACATCACCTTACCTGTGTGCCCTGAAGAAAATTAAACTCAAAGAGAATGGATGCATCTTTTGTAGCACCTCCGCCCGACCGAGACTCAGCATCTGCTACTTGTCTCAGACTAAAAAAAAGAAAAACTTGCAACTTAATAATAAAATGTAATCCCCCTTTTTAAAGGAAAACATGTATTACTGTTCCTCGAATGGAAAAATTAAAATAAGAATAAGATTATTTTAAAATTATCTCTCAGAAACAAAATTTGTATCGTGTTAAAATTTTCAGTGATTAAAACACTAAGCCAAAAGTGCGTGGAAATACCTTTTACACTTCAAATGAATGCTACTGTAAGTTTATGCACTAGCACCAAGATACAATCATTTCTAACGAAAAATTAATGTCGCCGATTCCGTAGTGATTCCGTTTTGTACACGTTAATTCAATAAAAATCGCTTCCAAGATCTATATATGATTCACAAAAGGATAGTTTGGCTGACCACTAGTTGCCATGTTTTTTTACATTGGGCTACAGCCTTAACAACAGTGAGAATTCTTCGTGCAGATTTCGACATTCAAACACATTAATTTTAGCAAATATTTAGAGTTCAAAGTGTGTACATTGGAGCTGATCAAAGAAAAGTCATTAGTAGCTCCTTTCAGTATAAAATTTCAGCTGATCAGGAAATTGTCAACACTTTAGAATCACTATGCCTAGATAGTGAACATTTTCACACATTTTAGACTTCTGGTGTTGAAAGTAATTTGCATTACGATTTCATATTAATTATACATTCCATTTTCAACTTCCAATTTATATCACAGATTCCGAATTTATTGTGTTAAACTACTGATCCAGAGAAACTGGAAACAGCTCAGACGATGTAATATCCTTTTCGTAAGTGTCAGTGATGATATTAGTTTCTGAGAAGATACAGCCTGAGAAACCAATAGAATATGACTTCCTAGAATACAATGACGGATACCAATCTTTGAATCAATGAAATTAATCAATGAAAGTTCTTCTGGGTTAGCTCCCACATTTTTACCTACTAATGGAGAAAAGATTTTGAAACTATTTTAATGTAGATAAGAAAAGGAAACTTGACGTTCCTGGAAAACGGTCAGAAAATATTTTTGCAAGATTCATGATCGAACCGAGTATCTTTGGCACCGAAATCCAAAACGTTACCGAATACACAACGGAACCAGTTGAAACAGACCGTGGTCCGAGTGCTCTTTATACGATAGTTCAAGAAAAGAGTAACAGAGTGCACTCGACTATTGTGTGCGCTGCTCCGCAAGAACATCTAGATGGAGAGGGATGCGAATGGTTCGTAACATACCTAGGTTTTTAATTGTATTTATGACCTTAAAGCATGTAAGGCCCAGGCCGGTTTAGAGAGGAAAAGGGAAGCGGGAAGGTGTCGGCCAGGGCCTAATTTGAAAGGACCATTCCGGAATTAGCCTGGTGTGACAGGAAAAACCGCAGAGAAATCTCAGTCAGAATAGTCAGCTGCTGAAACTCTACTCAAGGCCTCCCGAACGCTAAGCCAAGGCCTCGGGCTCGAGAGCCACGGCCGCTTGATGACATATTTGTGTGTAAATACGAAAATTAAAAAAAAATAAACATTCATGAAAATCGGTCTAGTGAAAACAGGTGGGCGACTGGACGTTTTATGAAACTATTTTTAAAATATTTTAATGTTTTCAAACATTTTCCGACAATTTTTGGATTTTTCCAAAAAAATTGTGTTTTTGCAAATGTTCCACAAAATTCGACATTTGTGGATATTTTTTTAAATGAAAATTTTGTGTTTTTGAATATGTTTCCGAAAATCCGGCATTTATGGATTCTTTTAGAATTGAGATTTGAAAATTGTCGCAAAAATTCATAACGAGCGGGCCTGCGGCCCATTTGGTTATCTTAATAAATCTTTATAATACTTTTTAATTTTTCAACACTCCATGAAACACCTTCCATCATTGAAGCACAGAACCGTTCCAGGATTTTCTTCAATCACGGCAGGCACGGGATGGCACCGTCATTATAGCCCCTGCCCGACATTTTCCAACACCCTTCCGCCCCCTTATCCCGGCCTGAGCCTTAGATGCCTAAAGACTGTAAATAAAATTCAAATTCAAAAATGAAGATAGCAGTGTAAGATCTCATTTTACTTTTTACAGGGGCATTTATAATATTTCACTTTTCTCCCTAGTGCTTTGATGGCCCATCCCATTATTTTACAGATGAAAATACATTTAATGATCTTTCAAAGAAAAAATACTGAAATCCTAACGCTAAAGTACCCGCCCGTTGGTGCGGAGTGAATAAAATATTTTGGAAACATTCATTGGGACAGTTACCAATACTCGCTTACACGAATTTTTCTGCGTGCTTAACTTGATGAGTTTTTGGGGCTGCCCCCTTTATCGTAACTATAATCTCTGGATGTCTGCGCTTCCATTGATCAAATATGCTGTTTCTGTTACAACCACCACCACTATACTACTAATACTACTACTAATACTCCTGCCAAATACTACTATAATGATTTAAAACATTGAACCTACATATTTTTATTTACAACAATCCACATTGAAATTGAAAAATTTATTGCCCGCCCACTGGTGCGGGGTGAATAAAATATGTTGGCAACAGTCATTGGGGTGTCACCAATACTCGATTTCCCGTGGCGAGTTGCGCCCCTAACTTCGGAAGTTTTGGGAGCTGCGTCCCTTTTATCGTAACCAAACTCTCCGAGGGACTGCGCATCCATTATAATGATCTGCACCCATATCCTTCGGGAGTTGCGACCCCATAGAGGAGTTTAGATACATTTATTGTAGTCTACTCGTGATGGTACACCTTCACACCAAATTTCATTTCCCTAGTTTCAGTGGTTTGGAAAATTGCTTTTTCGGCGGACATTATTGGATTAAGACCGCGACTTTTCTTTAAACATTTTCTTATATTATCGTGACCCACTCGTGCTGGTACACCTTAATACCAAATTTCGTTTCTTTAGTTTTGGTGGTTTCGAAAACGCATTTCTGAGCTGCCATCTTGGATTAACACTTCTTCTTCAGTTGAGACTTGATGGAGAGGAATGCAATTTATTGATGGCATCTACGTGTTAATCCGGATATTTTAAAAAGAATTATCAAAATCGGTCCAGTAGAACGGACAAAGTTTGTGAAAAATATGATAAATATTCCCCATCAGGAATACATAGGGGAGAACACTCAAACGCTCCTCCTTCAGATGAGACTAGACGGAGAAGAATGCGGTTTCGTGACGCCTCATTTACATGTTAAGCGGGACATTTATAAAAATGGATTAACAAACTTGGTACAGTAGAACGACTGGGCGGACTGTACAAAGGGAGAACACTCAAACACTTCTACTTCAGTTCAGACTTTACGGTAAGCTATGAGGTTTCTTGATGCTTACTTTACGTGTTAAGCTGATATTTAAAAGAAGAATGACCAAAATTGGTCCTGTAGAACGTACGGACGGACTGGACAAAGCTTGTCAGAGGAATACATAGGGAAGAACACTCAAACATTTCTCCATCAGTTCAAGCTTGACAGAGAGGAATCCGGTTTATTGATGGCCCATCTTCGTGTTAAGCCGGATATTTAAAAAACCGTGATCGAAATCGGTCCAGTATAAAGGCCGGACGGACTGGCCTAAGCTTTAACAATTTTTTTTAATATATAGATTATTAAAATCGGTCTAGTATAAGGGCAGGACGGACTGTACAGAGGGAGAACACTCAAATATTTTCCCTGCATTTCAGACGTGACGGAGAGCTATGCGGTTTCTCGATTCTTAATTTACGTGTTAAGGTGGATATTAAAAAAATAATGATCAAAATCGGTCCAGTAGAACGGCCGAACGGACTGTACAAAGAGACAACACTCAAACGCTTCTCTTTCAGTTCAGGCTTGACGCAGAGCTATGCGGTTTCTTGATCTTTAATTTACGTGTTAAGCTGGATATTTTAAAAAAGATTGATCAAAATCGGCCAATAGAACGCCTGCACGGGCTGTACAATGAGAGAACACTCAAACACTTCTCCTTCAGTTCGAACTTGACAGAGAGGAATGTGGTTTCTTGATGGCTCATCTACGTGTTAAGATGGATATTTTAAAAGAAAATTGATCAAAATCGGTGCAGTGTAAAGGCCGGACGGACTGGCCAAAGATTTAGCAAAGTTTTTTAATATATAGACTAGCGAACCCGTGCTGCTCCGCAGCATTTTAAAATAAGGGAACTGGATAGATAGAAAGAGAGGTAATGAAGTATTAGGAGAGAAGAATGTAGTAAAATATAGGACAAACACAGAAGAGAAAATAAGGCATTACTATAGTTGTGACGCACCACGTTAAAATCCCTAAAAAATAATAATTTAAACGAACAAAAAACACTTCACACACGTTCATGGGTTTCCCTACATTACTACATGATCCTACAGTCCTAACCATACAAACGTGGAGGTTATTTAAGGTTAGGTGCGGTAATGTATATTTTCATATTACGCTACATTTCTAAACACACGAACGTGGAGGTTAGGGAAAGTTAAGTGCGGTCATGTATCTCATTACTGTCCATACGAACGTGGAGGTTAGGTAAGGTCTTGTATATTAAAAAAAAATCACTTACCTTTAGTACACTGGCGTGTATACTCTACCAATTTCCATTAGGAAATCGTGTACAATTCTTTCTGGGCCTTTTCTTTCCTTAAATAAATATTCTGCTGAATAACCTTCAAAATGATTTTTCTTCTTCCCCAACACTGGTATAGTATACTTGATCTGCCGCCATCTACTTTCCACGCCCTGTGTATGCACAGACAGATGCTCTCCACCTAAAACTTCCTGATTCTTACGGTAAACTTCACCACTGGCTTCCGTGCATACAAATTCAATTGGTGACGAAAGCCTTCGTCATTCAAACAGTCATATGACTTGAAACAGTCTGAAACGATTATTGTGCCGGGCAATATTCGGTCTTTTATTACTTTCAGTAATGTCTCTTTTTCGCGGTTTGCTACAGTTACTACAAAAAATTTTGGGTTCTTGCCTCGTTCAACTCCGCCAAATATCCACTGCCCTTCAACACGTCTTCCTTGATTGTATTTCCTTTTCCCTATCTTGCTCTCGTCGATCTCCACTACTTTCGCAGGCTCCCCAATTTTTGTACTGTTCCGAAAGGCCCACTCTACACACACTTCCCGGTAGTAGTTACTCCAGTCAACTACAGTGTTTGGACTCCACTGAAGTTCATGTTCCAAGAATTTTTGTCTGTCGCGCTTTAGCAAACACCAATATACCACAAACAATAACACCTTATCCAAACTCAACCTACTTCTCTCAAAAAATGTTCCTATCGCTGCCGATTTCTGCCATCCACATTTCTTCCCACTTTGCTTCTTTCCACAATGGTAATAGTATGTTCCTCTTCTCTTCAATATTTTCAATTCGTTACCACACTTACCGCACAATGTCCGCCTATTTAGTAAACTAAATGTCTTTCGCTAAGTTTCAACAATTTTCGCTCGTCATTTTTATACAACTCTATAAAATTCAGGCAACTAATATCACAACCATTACAAAGGCCCGCCATTTCAACACTGCCTTCCCGCCTTCCACATGACAACAACTGTAACTCTACGCAAAAGAGTTCCTTCCGCCACAACATGCAGTGCGTCCTAAAACATCTTCAAAACACACTACAACTATATCATTATTCACTTCAAATGTTAACAACAACAATATTTACCTACATAATACTCTCAAACATCACACAATTATCTCTATTCCTCCTGTAAATTTCTAAAAAGTGGTGCGTAACTGCTATAGTTAACCCGAAAATAATATCATAAATCAGTAAGTATTCTAGAGCAAAATATATAAAATACTCTTTAAATTTACAAAACTTTTTTTCAAACAACGTTAGCGGTGAGACGATCTATTGGTTTTAGTTCAATGTTTACATTCTCAAAAGATCTAGCAAACAATAGTGTTACATACAACAGGCAATGACTGAAAAGAGTTTCAGGCAATAGTGAAATGCTTACAATATTGAAGGTGAGGGTTAGCTCTGGGGTCTTATTGATTGTTATACAGAATGCAACTTGAATTGTAAACTGTATTGTTTTGGAAGAAAATGGAAAAGTATAGTCAGATGGCGATAAGTCAAAGAGAGCAAGAAGTACTCTTTAGTCAACATTAACCTCAGTTGTAATTTGTATATCTAAGACGTTATCACATATTTTGTGAAAATTTAATCTTATGCCATTATGTAAGCCTTGTTCTTCGTTAAGTTCCTCGAAAACATCTCCATAGATCCTCATTCTTTAAGTTCTAGAATATATGGTGATGCCGCTCGTGTCTAAACTGTCCAAAAGTTCAGCGGGTATTATAGAATTTCAGTTTCATCTTCAGTAACTAAAGAATTTACCCTGAAGTACGATTTTGATCCTCCAGGATTCCGATCAAAACTTTTGAATTTAACGTGTTAAACTACTGGCCCAGAGAAACCGGAAATAGCTCAGACGATGTAATATCCTTTCCGTAAGTGTCAGTGATGATATTAGTTTCTCAGAAGATACAGGCTGGCAAACCAATAGAATATGACTTCCTAGAATACAATGACGGATACCAATCTTTTTTGGATCAATGAAATTAATTAATGAAAGTTCTTCTGGGTTAGCTCCCACATTTTTACCTACTAATGGAGAAAAGATTTTGAAACTATTTTAAATATAGATAAGCAAGGGAAACTTGACGTTCCTTGAAAACGGTCAGAAAATATTTTTGCAAGATTCATGATCGAACCGAGTATCTTTTGCACCGAAATCCAAAACGTTACCGAATACACAACGGAACCAGTTGAAACAGACCGTGGTCCTAGCGCTCTTTATACGATAGTTCAAGAAAAGAGTAACAGAGTGTACTCGACTATTGTGTGCGCTTTTCCGCAAGAACATCTAGATGGAGAGGGATGCGAATGGTTCGCTACATACCTAGGTTTTTAATTGTATTTATGACCTTAAAGCATGTAAGGCCCAGGCCGGTTTAGAGAGGAAAAGGGAAGCGGGAAGGTGTCGGCCAGGGCCTAATTTGAAAGGACCATTCCGGAATTAGCCTGGTCTAACAGGAAAAACCCTAGAGAAATCTCAGTCAGAATAGTCGGCTGCTGAAACTCTACCCAAGGACTCCCGAAGGCTAAGCCAAGGCCTCAGGCTCGAGAGCCACAGCCGCTTGATAAAATATTTGTGTGTAAATACGAAAATTAAAAAATAAACATCCATGAAAATCAGTATAGTGAAAGCTGCTGGGCGACTGGACAAAGGTTTAACGAAACTATTTTAAAAAATATTTTAATGTTTTCCAATATTTTCCGACAATTTTTGGATTTTTCAAAAAATTTGTGTTTTTGAAAATGTTCCTCAAAAGTCGACATTTTTGAACATATTTCTTTTAAAAAATGAATATATTGTGTTTTTGAATATGTTTCCGAAAATACGGCATTCATTATTTTTTTTAAAATTGAGTTTTGAAAATTATCGCGAAAATTCATAGCAAGAGGGCCTGCGGCCCATTTGGTTATCTTAATAAATCTTTATAATACTTTTTAATTTTCTAACACTCCATGAAAAACCTTCCATCATTGAAGCACAGAAGCGTCCAGGATTTTCTTCAATCACGGCAGGCACGGGATGGCACCGTCATTATAGCCCCTGCCCGACATCTTCCAACACCCTTCCCCCTCCCGTATGCCGGCCTGAGCCTTGAATGCCTAAAGACTGTAAATAAAGATCAAATTCAAAAATTAAGACAACAGTGTAAGATTTCATTTTACTTTTCACAGGACCTTTATAATATTTCACTTTTCTCCCTAGTGCGTTGATGGCCCATCCCATTATTTTACACATGAAAATATATTTAATGATCTTTCAGAGAAAAAAATACTTACTGTAATCCTAAAGCTAAAGTACCCGCCCGTTGGTGCGGAGTGAATAAAATATGTTGCAAACATTCATTGGGACAGTTACCAATACTCGCTTACACGTAGTGGGCTGCGTGCTTAACTTGGTGAGTTTTGGGGCCTGCCCCCCTTTATCGTAACCATTATCTCTGGGTCTCTGCGCTTCCATGGAGCAATTATGCTGTATCTGTTACAACCACCAGCACCATCACTACTACTACTACTAATACTCCTATTCCTACAACAACAACTACTACTACTACTACTAATACTCCTATTCCTACAACAACAACAACTACTACTACTACCACTACAACTACAACAACTACAACTACTACCACCACTACTACTACTGCTACTACCACTACTACTACTACTAATACTCTTGCCAGATACTACTATAATGATTTAAAACATTGTACATACATATTTGTATTTACATCAATCCACATTTAAATTTAAAAATTTATTGCCCGCCCACTGGTGCGGGGTGAATAAAATAAGTTGGCAACAGTCATGGGGGTGTGACCAATACTCGATATATCGTGGCGAGTTGCGCCCCTAACTTCGGTAGTTTTGGAACCTGCGTCCTTTTTATCGTAACCAGACTCTCCGAGGGACTGCGCATCCATGATAAAGATTTGCTCCCATGTCGTTCGAGGCTTGCGACCCCATAGAGGAAGTTTGATACATTTATTGTAGTCTACTCGTGATGGTACACCTTCACACCAAATTTCATTTCCCTAGTTTAGTGGTTCGGAAATTACTTTTTCGGCGGACATTATTGGATTAAGACGGCGACTTTTCTTTAAACATTTTCTTATATTATCGTGAAATACTCGTGCTGGTACATCTTAATACCAAATTTCGTTTCTTTAGTTTTGGTGGTTTGGAAAATGCCTTTTGGCGGCTATTTTGTATTAATATGGGCGACGTTTTAACGTTTTCTTATATTATCGTGACCCACTCTTGATAATACACCTTCATACCAAATTTCGTTTCTCTAGTTTCATAGGTATCGAAAAGAATTTTCTGAGCATCCATTTTGGATTAACACTTCTTATTCAGTTGAGAATTGACGGAGAGGAATGCAATTTATTGATGGCTCATCTACGTATTAATCCAGATATTTTAAAAAGAATTATCAAAATCGGTCCAGTAGAACGGACAAAGTTTGTAAAAAAAATGATAAATATTCCCCATAAGGAATACATAGGGGGAACACTCAAACACTTCTCCTTCAGTTGAGACTTGACAGAAAGGAATGCGGTTTCGTGATGCCTCATTTATATGTTAAGCGGGACATTTAAAAAAATAAATTAACAAACTTGGTACAGTAGAACGACCGGACGGAGTGTACAAAGGGAGAACACTCAACTACTTCCCCTGCATTTCAGACTTGACGGAAAGCTATGCGGTTTCTTGACTCTTAATTTACGTGTTAAGCTAAATATTTTTAAAAAAGAATGAGCAAAATCGGTCCAGTAGAACAGTAAGGCGGACTGACCAAATTTTGTGAGAAATATGATACATATTCCCCTATAAGGAATACATAGGGGAGAACACTCAAACATTTCTCCCTCAGTTCAAGCTTGACAGAGAGGAATGCGGTTTCTTGATGGCTCATCTACGTGTTAAGCCTGATATTTTATAAAAAGATTGATCAAAATCGATTCAGTGTAAAGGCCGGACGGACTGGCCAAAGATTTAGCAAAGTTTTTAAATATATAGATGATGATTAAAATCGGTCCAGTAGAACGGCAGAACGGACTGTACAAAAGGAGAACACTCAGACGGTTCCCCTGCATTTCAGACGTGACGGAAAGCTATGCGGTTTCTTGATGATTAAATTATGTGTTAAGCTGGATATTAAAAAAAAAGAATGATCAAAATTGGTCCAGTAGAACAACCGGATAGACTGTACGAAGGGAAAACACTCAAACGCTTCTCCTTTCGTTCAGATTTGACGCAGAGCTATGCGGTTTCTTGACGTTTAATTTACGTGTTAAGATGGATATTTTAAATAAAGAATGATCAAAATCGGTTCAGTGTAAAGGCCGGACGGACTTGCCAAAGATTTAGCAAAGTTTTTTAATATATAGATTATTTCATCTTTCTTTCACCAACGAAGTGCAGGGGAGAACACTCAAAGACTTGTCATACAGTTCAGACTTGACAGAGGGGATTGCGGCTTCTTGATGTCTCAGCTACGTCTTAAGTTTGATATTTAAAGAAAATGAATGATCCAAATCGGTCCAGTAGAACGACCGGACAGACTGTACAAAAGGAGAACACTCAAACACTTTTCCTTCAGTTCAGAGTTGACGGAGAGCTATGCGCTTTCTTGATGCTTACTTTACGTGTTAAGCTGATATTTAAAAAAAGATTGATCAAAATCGGTCCAGTAGGACGGCTGGACGGACTGGACAAAGCATGTGAGAGGAATACATAGGGGAGAACATTTAAACACATCTCTCTCAGTTCAAGCTTGACAGACAGGAATCCGGTTTACTGATGGCTCATCTACGTGTTAAGCCTGATATTTTTTAATAAAAGGCTGATCAAAATCGGTCCAGTGTAAATCCCGGACGGACTGGCCAAAGCTTTAACAATTTGTTTAATATATAGATGATTAAAATCGGTCCAGTAGAACGGCAAGACGGACTGTACAAAGGGAGAACACTCAAACGCTTCCCCTGCACTTCAGACTTTACGGAAAACTATGCGATTTCTTGATACTTAATCTGCATATTAAGCTGGATATTTTAAAAAAAGAATGAGCCAAATCGGTCCAGTAGAACGGCCGGGCGGACTGGACAAATTTTGTGATAAATATGATAAATATTCCCCCATAAGGAATACATAGTGGACAACACTCAAACACTTCTCCCTCAGTCCAAGCTTGACAGAGGGCAATGCAGTTTATTGATAGCTCATCTACGTGTTAAGCCGGATATTTAAAAAAAGATTGATCAAAATCGGTTCAGGGTAAAGGCTGGACGGACTTGCCAAAGATTTAGCCAACTTTTTAAATATATAGATGAATGAAAAAGGGAAAAAATAAGAGGCTGTACAAAGAGAGAACACTCAAACGCTTTCCCTGTATTTCAGACGTGACGGACAGCTATGCGGTTTCTTGATGCTTAATTTACGTGTTAAGGTAGATATTAAAAAATAATGATCAAAATCAATCCAGTAGAACGGCCGGATGGACTGTGCAAAGGGAGAACACTGAAACGCTTCCCCTGCATTTCAGACGTGATGGAAAGCTATGCAGTTTCTTCATGCTTAATTTACGTGTTAAGTTGGATATTAAAAAAAAGAATGATCAAAATCGGTCCAATAGAACGGCCGCACGGACTGTACAAAGGAGAACACTCAAACACTTCTCCTTCAGTTCGCAATAGACGGAGAACTTTGCGGTTTCTCGATGCTCAATCTACATGTTAAGCTGGATATTTAAAAAAAAGAATGAGGAAAATCGGTCCAGTAGAACGGCCGGGCGGACTGGACAACCTTTTTGAGAAATATGATAAATATTTCCCCATAAGGAATACATAGGGGAGAACACTCAAACACTTCTCGCTCAGTTCAAACTTGACAGAGAGGAATGCAGTTTATTGATGGCTCATCTACGTGTTAAGCCGGATATTTTAAAAAAAGATTGATCAAAATCGGTTCAGTGTAAAGGCCGGACGGACTTGCCAAAAATTTAGCAAAGTTTTTTAATATATAGATTGCCATTTTTCAGATTGAGGTTAATTGGAAAGACTACCCTGTATCATAAAGACTATAGTGCTTAAATTCAGGCACTTAGTGGTAGTGACCAAACTTAGAGACTAATACGCTTTTTTTTAAAATAAGTGAGCATCGTTCTGAGAAGTTTTTCAGTAGCAGAGAATATTAAGCGTGAATTTCTCAGAAAAAAAAAGTTGAAGTAGAATATATTCTGAACTGAACGCCCAAATGTATGACCAGGTATAGTGAACATACTTTTTGAAGGTTATTTCTAGTGAGAAGCTGCAGAAAATTTGACGAAAATACAGTGTAAAATTGTTATCAATTTTAAAACGTTCATAGCTACATTTCCGGTCGCTCGACATCCATTACGATCTACCCTGAATACAGTACGAAAACATTAGAACCCGCACACACTAACAAATGAAATATGTACAGCAAGGAAAATAGTATGTATGCAAACTACCATTAAATATAAGATAAAATAGTTCTCTCTCTTTCTCTTTCATCTCAGGAAATTAAAGTATAGGGTTTGAAACAAATGGTCAGAAAACAAAGTGTAGAAAGATAAATGTAATAAATTATATCTTAGGTAATTAATGTTAATAGTTAAGCGGGAAGGGCAGCCTATGATAGGTGGTTAAAGATAGGGCTGGAGCTAGTACGTGGAACTGTCATTACGTGTGTTCAGAATGGAAGGAGTAAAAGTAGAATAAGGCAGCTAAAAATTAAAAAAAAATGCTCCCGTTACACAAAATCAATCCGCCGCAAGGAAATGAAAGAAAAGATAAATTATAGCAAAAGAATTATACAAGAAAGAGTAACGCAAAGCAAGAAATATAATGTTATAACCTCTAAAGTGGTGTTACGTGATAAAATGTATGATCTTATCCAAGTTTAAAATATCATTTTCACTTGCGATCAAGAAAATCGCAGGAGAATAATCATTGGATTGAATTTCATTTAAGAGTTTTAAGAAACCTTGGCTCAGCCCGAGATATAATCATCAATCTGCAGACCACAACATACGATGAAAGTAATATCCTTTGACTTACATATTGGGTAAATGTAAAACTCTGGCCGTTTTGACATGTCGTATTTTAGTGGAGAAGTAACCGTAAATATGACGATCCCAAGTAACGTGAATCGATATCCAAGTAATCGGGAAAAACTAGAGTAACCACATGCACAGCCAGCTAGTGTAGACAAGCAGTTAGAGATAGACTATGTAGGTTCCCTTACGTTAACTACTACTATGTCAAGAGGCAACTCAATTTCAATGGAGCCTACAGATGCCTGTTGCTCTTACCGAAACGAGTGGTTTAAGAATGGAATACAAAATCATGGTTATAAATAATAAAAGTTCAAAAACACATAATTTCTAAATTCACTCAACAATTCTTTTAGAGAAATCGAGCATTTTTTGCAAAAAAAAACAAACTTCAAAATACTTTCTTTTAATAAAAGCAAAATTAACAATACAAATAAATAAATTAACCTTTAATACAATACAACCTATACAATACAATACAATATAACCTTACAATACAAATAAATAAATTACCTTTCAAAGTAAATTTAGTATTTTGGAGGGGTGAATTTTCTAAAAATTCAAAAATTCGAGACAAAATTCCTTTAAATTAATTTGAAAGTTAACAAGCGTTTAACTTGAGAACACAAAACTTCCACTTAAAAAAACTCAATTAATTTTTTAACTCAACTGACGAACTTCTATGGTAAGCCTTTTGGATAGCTGTGGAAAAATATTTTACTAGTTTTAACTTTTGTCTCAAAATAATTAACGGAAGGTTTCCAATATTAATTAGACAAGTTAGTTAGATGTTTTCAAAATAATTAAAATAAATTTAATTGTTTTAAATACAAATTAAATACTATAATCCGTGAACACGATCAGGCGAAACGTTACCTTTCTTATTTTCAAAAACTCACCAAATTATCGCATTTCTCGCTTTTATTTATTTATCGAATTTAATTCCACTTTTTAAATCAAACTTATTTATAGTTACAGCATTTATTTACAGATACTATTATCCTCTGTTTCACAAAACTTTGGACACAAACTAAGGTCACAACCTAACATTACTTCAACACTCACACTCAACCGACTCACTTTTACTTTCTCGGCATCACTCTTGAATATATGAGAACATGAAAACACTTTGTCATTACATTTCAAAGTAATCTTCTAACACGTGGCTATTCGAAGACAAAAATACCTTATAAACAATATCTGACTCAATCTCCAACTTAAACCTCCTCTCTCACATACACACACACACATTAGTGCGAACCGATACAGACATTCAAAGAACTGATCTCTTACAATTCACTGACGCAATACAAATCAGTAAAACAATGTTGCATTTTCCGAAAATCCCTGCACCAATGCTACAAACTTTGCAAACAGATAAACCAGTACACAATCCTCAACTTTAATGAGTATCTGCCTCCCAAATCTAAACCAACACATCTTCATTAACTCAAGAAGATTATCATTTACTCAAATTGATACCTTAACAGGAATCTACTTCAACACACCCAACCTGACTCAAAGCAACCGAAAAACCATCTATTCACTCAAATCACCTTTACTTGGAATTTCATCATCTAGTGATTTAGACCAACACTCAAACCATTAAATCAAACATTGCTCCACACATTTATACTTTCAATTTTACAGCAAACTTTACCGAATTTATTTAGACCTGCTTTCATTGCAATGAGTACTTACAGCATTAATACCCTGAACGGAATTTACTTTGCTTTCGATTTTACTTTAAACATTCAATCACTGTTTATTTTCCTGAAAACTATTGTTTAATTTTAAAACCGAAGAAAACTTCAATTAGAGTTCGTTTCGCGGTCTCTAATTGGACTTTTATCTGTTGAAAGGGAAATTAATTTTGTTTAGTCTCGATTTACCTTAAAATATTCCCAAATTGTATGAATTAATTTCAGGATTTACATCGTTATTTAAACATTCGATTTTCGTTTCTTACTTGAAAGACTTTTTATCAACAGTTTGTACTTCTATTTACTTTGAAGGCTGCTCACTACCATTTTAACATTCCATTTTGCAACTCAGAACAACCATTACAGTTCTTCCAAAATATCACAATAACAACTTTCTTTACATAATACTCCAAAATATCACAAATACAGGTACAATACATGCACTTTCTTTTCATGTTACGGAATGCAAATTCATCCTTGTTTCTATAATGATTAAAAATCTGTTTCTGTAATTACAGACCAACATATACTCATGAATCACAATGTTAACTGCCATTTCATGTGGATTAGAATCTCGTTACGGAAGTTCTAAACACGATCATTTTCACTGCTAGAATGAAGGCGCATTCCAAATTCGTCCCCTGGCATTCTGAAGGTGCTGCAGTTGAACAGTAATACCAGATTATTACAAATGTCCTCTCCAGTCATTATTTTATAACTCAGAAGGCTAAATACAAACATTATTTTTGTAGTAAGTGAGTTCATCTTGCTACACCTATCGTGTTTGTGCAATAGAGACCGGCTATATCATACACTGTTTATTTTTTTTAGTTTGATAAAAGCAATAATTCGTCAGTATCCGACCGCGACATTTGATGTATGGTGAAAATGTAGCTGACAAAAGCATTTACCCCTGATAATTTAGAAAATTCAGGGACGCTGCCACAAGTTGTTAAGATCAAGCATACCAAGCTTGACTGAGTTATGAATAGTCGTTGCACCTGTTGAGGTACTAATCTCACTGTGTGTAGAAACGCTTTATGTATGTGCGAACGTTCCTGGGTTTTTCTTGAAACCATTGTTGTACAGCGTGCTGCGTGCCGTTGACGAATGTGAATCACGTCAGTTTGAAGTAACCCAAACAACTCCACGTACAGCAGAATCTAGCACACAAAAATTGCAGGACATTAAAGGTTGTACAATCACTTCTCTTTTAAATTTTCGTAATCAGTTACATAAAAAAAATGAAACCTTGGAACGTAGTCCACGGTGTCTTGACTTCAACAACCTCCGCAACTTTCCATTTTGCTAAAAGGGCCCCTACTGAATAACGTCCCTGTAGCCGTGTAATATCGTTTGTGACTGTGGTTTCAATCTTAAAGGTTACTGTGTCTTGGTAGAAGGAGCGCACACTGCGAGAGCAAAGCAGATTGAATGAACTGGATTGATATTTGCTAGTATTTATCAGGATAAGATTCATATAAAACACTTCTGCTGGAAGGATCCTACTAGAATCCAGACAATAGTTTTTATTCCAATACAAGATGAGAAGAATACACTTTTCCACAACACTGTAATACTTGATATGATAGATTTGATTCGTCCAATATTAGTATCGTTTAACAAGTATTTATACTATGCCAAAAACGTAATAAAAGATATACTCATTCCACTGTAACGATGTTTGGTTTTCTTTTTTGTACGAATTCTCAGTACGCGTACGCCTTAATCTTCACTCACGAACTTACAACCTTCTGGAGACGCTACTGGATACTGTCCGTATTCTGTTCAGACCTTTCTTCCTGCAACTGACTTATCCATTAGAGTGCAGAAGATACGCATCCTTAATATAGTAACAATTTCTCCCTGTATGAGCAACTTCCTTCCTTCTATGTTACTCGTTGGTAAGCTCTTTGGAGTGATTAGTGTGCCCCAATCCACGACTTACATACGTAGTGGCGCTACTACTAACCAACGCGACCTCACTAGAGCTGACGAAGAATTATATCCCAGGCGCTAACAGCAGCCAGTGGATAGTTTGCTAACTTCACAGCTGTAGAATACCAAAACTAGGTAATATAAGCATATAGAGGGTTATTCCTATCCTCTGTTTCCTCTGACTGTTTGACACCAACTCTCTCACTACTACACAGTCGATGCAATAACTTAAGGCGTGTGGCGAACTTCAAAGCATAATACCTTTATCAGATTTTCATTGAATTCGAAAGTTCTAAGTGTGGATCAGCACGAAACATTATTTTTTATTAGTAGACCAAAATTATTAACACAATTTTTCCTTGTAATTAGCTTTTTAATGCTTGCTTTTCACCATGGGCGTTCGTCCCCTCTGGCGGCCTTCTGGAGAAGTTTAGTTTCTTCCGCTTTAGCATTATTAAAAGCAAAATGAACATATTATTTATAATTAATGATTGGCGTAAATATTCACTTCTTGTGACGCTAATCTATAACCTTTATACTCTTACTATCTTTTTAAAACAAATATAAATAACATATATACAAATGAGCAAACGCACAGAATATAAAAAGTTTATCGTGTGCCCTGTTTTTTATGTACAGGCGCTCCCTGTCACATATGGCGTCCGAATAGGTGGTTCCCTGCATCGTTGGTTTCACTATAATCACATAATCATGTATATGTAATACGACACTGTAACATACACTCTTATATACTTGTTAAACTGAAACATATAGTCTTTGCACTATTCATAATATTCATCTGGCATTTCCTTCAGCATTCCACTAGGACAATTCTCTTCTGCTCTTCGTCGCCATTTCCAATATTCTTCCTTAGTTGGCTTCCACAGTTTGCATTGATGTTCTGATCGGCGTCCTACTAACTTTCCATTATTCGGATCAACCAACTCCACTACCTTGATACTGGGTTTGCGGACACATAAATACGGTCCTGAAAACAGGTCAAACATCTTTTTTATCTGCTGGGCTGCAGCATCGCTGATGGGATGAGTTCTGAGAAAAATGAGATCTCCAACGTTAGCGTGCCGCTCCGAAGTCATCTTTTCATTAGCACGTTGGTTCCTCTTCGCCATCTGAGATTTCTTACGTTGTGCAATCATGAAGAGTCGATCATCCCATGACTTCCCTTCTTCATCTTCCTTTTTCTGGAACAGTCGTTTTATGACAGGTGTTATCTCCTTCACGTTCAAATGTGCCTGTACTGGAGCAACATTTAAATTTT
Source organism: Lepisma saccharinum (assembly GCA_022664845.1). Taxonomy (NCBI): domain Eukaryota; kingdom Metazoa; phylum Arthropoda; class Insecta; order Zygentoma; family Lepismatidae; genus Lepisma; species Lepisma saccharinum. The sequence continues at coordinate 16,678 of JAGDQP010017898.1, read as the reverse complement.
CCACAATTGTGTAGTTCAGAATCATAACAATATCCCATAGATACTTATTCTAGTCTACATGTTGTCCAGTACAATACAGCCTCCAAAGCCGGTTCAATTCCCTGTGCATTCTCTCCACGGGATTTGCTTGAGGATGATGTGGAGTGGTGTGATATACTTTCCTTTACTGGCCATGTATCCTAAAAACTTATTAGATATGAAGCACGGACCGTTATCACAAATTATAGCTTCGGGTATGCCTAGGTGTAGAAAATATAAGTCTAAACATTTCATAATCGCAGTAGTCGTGGCTCGTCTCATCGGATACGCCACTAGATACCTAGTAAAGACATCCATGCATGTACATATGTATGCCATATTTGACTTACTAGTCGGTAGTTTTCCCACAACATCAACTGACAATAATTCTCTGGCCCTCGAAACCCTTACTGACTGCAACTTCCTTGATAAGGGATGGGGATCCGCTTTGTCTCATACATAATAAACAGTCACGGATATATTGTCGCACATCAGTGTACATATTTTCCCACACAAAATTTTCCAGAAGGACATGAAAGTTCAAAATCCTAACGATTTTGGGCGGTTGACATACGGTAATGCGAGACAAAGCGTCCGCTGCTACGTTGGTCACTCCAGGTATGTATTGGATTTCCAATTCCAAATCTTGCATTTCAATACACCACCTATACAATCTGGTGTTCCAATACTTAATACTTTTGAAATGTACTAACGCCTGATGATCGGTTTGTACGATCACGTGATGTCCTGTCAACAAGTTACGCCACTTCCTAATAGCTTTTACAACTCCCAGCATCTCTATTTCGGTAATTGTGTAACGCGATTCACAAGCCTTGAGTATATGTCCAGTAAATCCAATAACGCGTTTTCCATCTTCATAACTTTGCATTAAGATGGCAGCAGTTCCAATGGTTGAACTATCAACTATAATGATAAAATCTTTCGTCATGTCTGGATGTACCAAAAGTACATTTTTACTGATTTTGTGCTTCAGTTCTTCAAAGCAGGCAGTGTGTTCAGGCAACCAGGTCCACTTTTTTCCTTGTTTTAGTAACTGGTACAATGGTGCTGATTTACGAGCAAAGTCGTGCACGAACTTGGCGCACCACTGAAAAAATCCTAACGTCCTTTGCAACACTTTGATAGTGGTTGGCCTAGGTTGTGATTTTACTAATTCAACATATTCTGGGTTCTTCGCTATTCCTCTAGGTGTAACCATAAATCCCAAGAAGCTTGCCTTTGACACCATGAATGTGCACTTTTTCAAATTAGCAGTCATGTTCGCTTCTTCCAGTTTGCCTAACACCAGGTCTAACAGTTCAATATGTGTCACCGGGTCTGTTCCTGGAACCAGAATGTCATCCACATATACTAAAATTCTTTCAAGGATGGCAGCTCCCAATACTCTCTGTAGGGCAGCCATTAAACACGCTCCGCCGTTCTTGTATCCGAATGGTACTCTGCAATGCCGATACATCTGTCCTTCAAAAGAAAAAGCAAGAAGATCCCTGCAATCGGGGGTTAACTCAATTTGACAGTAGGAATGTACCAGATCGAGAGACGTTGCACAGGTCATTCCATTAAATCTTGCGAAGAGATCGTCTACACGCTCGACCTTAAGATTTGTTAATGAGACAAACTTATTTAGTTGCACCAAATCGAGGCACACTCTAACCTCATCAGGATTTTTCTTTTTGACTACCACCAATGGATGGTGATGCTTAGATACTGCCGGCTCAATGATACCATGATGTAGCCACTTTTGAATCTGGTCCCTCACCTTATCTCGATAACATAACGGAATTGGATAAGGTCGCTTTACTATGGGGTCTTCGGTGGTCACCTGGATTGTATACCTAAATTTGTTGCATTTTCCAGGGAAGTGGGCGAAGACTTTTCTTCTTTTCATAAGTACTTTGAACAACATCTCCTTGTGTTCTGGGGCAATAGATGTTTTCTCCACTACTTCTCTAACCTCTTCTGGAGTAGCATATAGACTTTCATCCCCCATCTTTTTCTTAATTTGCATAGCCTCCACTCTCTTCGGACGGCAAGCCGAACATTGAGTTTCACGAATGAACGGATCATACAGCGACTCCATAATTGCTTGGTCCTTTACTTGTGCTAGCGTAACTCGTTTTAGGTTGCACTCATCACCTTGCGACAATCTAGCTTCATCATACGTAACTCCTTGCTGCATTAAGGCGATGTCCCAGCTATTTAACACGTCCTTCATTTCTTCAAATTTACATCCACATCTACGACTTCCTTGTGTTACACACACTTCTGGATTGCATTCACATTCTCGTAACTTTTCACATTCCATGATGCCCTCGGGAACTGGATCATACATACTCAATTCATTGATCATGTTGTCGCATCTTATATCTTCTTCCCCTTTCGTCTCTACCATGGGTACTACAATCTCATGCTCACCAACTTGAATAGTCACAGTACCAGTACCAAAACTCATCCCGACTCGGTATTTACTCATGTAATCACGCCAAGTAGAAGGCTTTGATTGAGTCCATTGACTACAAAAGCACGGACATCCATCTGAATTCCTTTAATCTTCACCGGAAGATATACTTCTCCTTTCACCATTTTCTTTCTTGTTCCAGTATAATCGACCAGGATTACATGGGGTGCTGGTTTTAGTTTTGGATGTGATATGATCTTGGTAACTCTTTTCCACAATTCCAGGCTGCATAATGTCACTTCTGCGCCACTGTCGACGAGTGACTGCACGATTTCATCTAATATATTTACTTGTATTGTGCTGGTCCATTCTTTTACTCCGGTCGTATTAGTCTTTTCATCATTGGAATCTTCACAGTCTGTGTTGTACGCCCATTCATGTCCAGCTATACATTGGTATTTAATCCGAAAAACATTCATCTCATCCTCCCGTTCATACATACTCTCACTTTTCGAACTATAGACTTGTTCATACATCTTCTCAGGCATATCATCATTCACACTCTTATACTGGGTCTTTACATCATATAAATTGTTCCTACCTCCGACCCACGAGGTGGACACTTTATCTAGTTTTTTGACTCTGGCCTTTCTCGACGATCTCCACGGCGTTGATCATCCTCCTGTAATGATCTCAGATCTTCTTCCCTATCGTATTCTCTTTCCGGTGAGTACCTTTTTCCTCCTGACCGCCCTCTTCCTTTCCCTGCACGTGAGCGACCACCTCGTTTACCACGCCGGTAGCTACCACGTCCACGCACATTGTCCTGTTTGCCACTCACTGGGTCATCCGTTGGGTCAGAATGCTCTGATTTTCTGTTTTCTTGATCTTTTGATACTGCACCTACTTTGGCTTTTCTAGTGACTTGTTCATCACCGTCATCCCATCGTCCAACTCCTTCTCTTCCGGTCCTACGTCGAGCTTCCCACGTATCGTGTATGAGTTCGAGTCGTCGGACTGTCTCGAGAATCTCTGCTAAATCCTGGCCTCGCGACGAAATCAACTGTCTTTGATACTGCACAGGCAATAAAGGTATAATTGTATTACAGATTTGAATTTCACTACTTTGTGAATCCAGATCCCTTATTTGGCAAAATCGATTCGTGACGAAACGTTCTACGCTCCCATCAATCTTTGGGTTAAATGGCACAGTCTTCAGACGAGTTAGCATAGTGTAAGTCATGTCTTCTGAATGGTAGTGTCTTAAGAACATTTGCTTGAAATCATCATACGTGAGAAATTTCTTCACATTGGAGTAATACCACGACAACACTGAGTCCTTCAATACAAACGGTAGTACCTTGAGTGATTGCTTGGGTCGAACGCCCATCAGAGCACACTCTCGCTCAA